>WHYT01013820.1:36926-96023 GCA_009806455.1 Tetrax tetrax | reverse complement strand
CTGTTGTCTCCTTTGTCGTGGTGGTGACAAGAGCAGCAGTGGATGTTGCAGCTGGGCTGGAAGTGAAGGCACTGGTGGTTGCAGCAGCTGGGCTGGAGGTCTCTGCTCTGGTGGAGAGCAGTGTGGAGGTTGTCTGAAGAGCAGATGTTTGTGCTGGAGTGGAAGGGGATTCGGGTGTGGTCTCAGCAGGAGATGTGGACTGGGTAACCGTGCTGGAGGTTTCCACTGTGGTAGAGATTTCTCCTGTGGTGGCCTCAAGGGTTGAGGTGCCTGTACCCATAGCAGTGGAGGTTGTCACCAGAGTAGAGGTGGGTGTAGCTGGTGACCGGATAGGGGAAGTGTTCTGCAGAGCAGTAGTCAGGGTCACAGCCGAGGTGGTGGCAGGAGGTGTGCTTGTCCCAGGAGCAGAGGAGGATGTTTCTGCCAGGAATGTGGTGGGAGAGCCTGTTGTCTCCTTTGTTGTGGTGGTGACAAGAGCAGCAGTGGATGTTGCAGCTGGGCTGGAAGTGAAGGCACTGGTGGATGCTGCAGCTGGGCTGGAGGTCTCTGCTCTGGTGGAGAGCAGTGTGGAGGTTGTCTGAAGAGCAGATGTTTGTGCTGGAGTGGAAGGGGATTCAGGTGTGGTCTCAGCAGGAGATGTGGTCTCGGTTGCCGTGCTGGAGGTTTCCCCAGTTGTAGAGATTTCTCCTGTGGTGGCCTCAAGGGTTGAGGTGCCTGTACCCATAGCAGTGGAGGTTGTCACCAGAGTAGAACTGGGTGTAGCTGATGACAGGATAGGGGAAGTGTTCTCCAGACCAGTAGGCACGGTCACAGTTGAGCTGGAGGCAAGATATGTGCTTGTCCCAGGAGCAGAGGAGGATGTTTCTGCCCGGAATGTGGTGGGAGAGCCTGTTGTCTCCTTTGTCGTGATGGTGACAAGAGCAGCAGTGGATGTTGCAGCTGGGCTGGAAGTGAAGGCACTGGTGGATGCTGCAGCTGGGCTGGAGGTCTCTGCTCTGGTGGAGATCAGTGTAGAGGTTGTCTGAAGAGCAGATGTTTGTGCTGGAGTGGAAGGGGATTCAGGTGTGGTCTCAGCAGGAGATGTGGTCTCGGTAGCCGTGGTGGAGTTTGCCACTGTGGTAGAGATTTCTCCTGTGGTGGCCGCAAGTGTAGATGTGCCTGTAACCATAGCAGTGGAGGTTGTCACCAGAGTAGAGCCCCTGAAAAATCTGCTCTTTATCCATATGTACTTCACTGAACAGCAACACAATACCTGTGTGTTTGTCAGCCGAAAAGAATTGCTCTCTTCCCTTGAGGGATACGCCAATGTTCAAAACCATATAGATTGTATGTTTCTAAGGAGGGGCTCATTCTGTGATTATTTACGGGAATCACACCCCATGCCTCCACGGTCTCTCACGTGTCAGGTTGGTTGTGTCACCTCACAAGATTCTCTTCTTGTGAGGCATACCAGCACAGTTAGGTAACACTTGTGCTTGACACCAACCAGGAAATGAATAGGACTGATGTTCTGCCTCAGTGCTGTTACAGAAAGGATGGGGAAGAGGTACTCAGACCAAGCTCTTCAAAATGTAGGGACTCACTATCGTATCCCAGCATCCTAGCAAACAATGTCTTTGTTGTCCCAATACAACTGGACAACTGAAGAGAAGAATTTGTGTGGATTTTGCATGCAGATGTTTGTTCTGCTTGCAGGGCTGGAAGACCTGAGCTTGCTGTGCACCCACACAAACACGTAGTGTAAGTGAGAGTTTCCCTTTGGCCAAAAGTTCTTGTCAAAAAAAGGGAAATGAGTTGCTACCTCACTTGCCTGTGAGCCACCTGCAGCCTAGAGGCTGTATCGCCACAGTAACGTGCGGTGCCAAGCAAACAAATAAACACTCCTTCTTAGCATGACTTGTTAGCTATGACGCGGTGCTACGCGAAGCACAGCTCTATCCTTCATACACAAAAATAACACCCTGGCCCTTCCCCGTTCCTTTATCTTTGTTGTCTTTTTAGATTCCAAACTCATTCAAGTGAGGCTCTAGCATTTTTGTGCGTGAGCGGGCTTGGGACACTGCAGAGGATTAAAAATAACAAGCGTGGTAATACTAACGCTTACAATAAAATAAAGCCTGGGAAGTTCAGAGGCAAGAGTCCATGAAAGCACATTTCTTATCAGAAGAAAGGGTGCAGATCTGTATAAACATCAGGAATGTATTTTCAAAAATATGCAATAGGGGATCCCTGTATCCTGTTCTGTGTGTGTATATATCTACTAAAAAATGGGAGAAATCTCTCTTTTTTTTCTGTACGACCTGGGGGTTTTAATCCATTCCAGGCAACATCTAACAGATTTGCTATTTTTTTTTTTCAGAATTCCAACGGAGGAGACCAATCACAATGAACTAATTTTGAATTGTATCTTGATTTGTTGTAGCTGCTAGATAGTGTGTCTATACATCGGTATTTTTACAATGTTCCTGTAACGTCTCTATAGCCCAGACAAGTCTCCTAGCACCTGCATTTCCCCTCTGATTTGGAACTAAAACATCCTTAGTTGTCTTCATTTTAAAACTAACTAATAGCAATTAAGCCACTGGTTCTGTGAACGAACTTTTTGAAACTTTTTCTCCATTAATTTGAATTAATTCTCCTCCTGTGCTTGGACAGCTCTGTAAGTCCCAGTGAATTAAACACCTAAATGTCATATTTATTCTAGAAAATGAGATTTGTACTCCTTTGAGTAACCACTACCATGAATGTCCTTTTTAGTATAGAAATCAAGTAATTCAACCTGAAATTTAAAAAGAACCTTGAATTTTTAGATTATTGAATGCCTTCTAGGTTTTAAATTCAGAGGTACTTACAAAACTAATTTTAATTTTATAAGAAATAAAAGCCTCAGACCTATGTCATTTTTTTGCTACTGAAAATGTCATTCTTGATTTTCAGATACCTTTTTCTTGGGTCAATATATGCAATTTGGAAACAATGTGAAATCTTCAAAATATTTCTAGCTTGATTATTTTTCTAGAAACATTTATTCTCTGGTCTTTCTTTCCTCTTTTTGTGAATTAAAAAGTTAACTGATTATTTTACTGATTATGAGCAGTTTATCAAGTAAATATTAACATCTAGTTCTTTTCATAAAACATAAGAAATCAAGTTTAGTTGCTAAAAACAAACATAACAGTTCATATTCTCGCTTTTGCTAAATGAAATTAGATCAGCTCAGCTTTTGTTATTACCTCCCCATTTTTATTCACTAAAGTTGGAAGACCATATGTCTTCCTCTCTGTTATTTTCTCCTTTTAACTGATAAAATCTTAAGTAAATGTGAGTGCTATAAAAGACAATGAGTGAGATCAGCATGCCACTCAAAATTGTATAGCAAAGGATTTTTCACTTGTACCACAAGGTAAATTCTGAATAAATTTAACCAACAGTATCCTTTAAGTACTTACCCAGATACAAATAAAATATGTTATCTTTGATTATAGTTCTTACTGGTGGTTATTTAATTTGAAAAATATGTAAACTCTTACAGAATATAGTAACTAAGTTTTTCTGTCAAAGTAGCAAATAAATTAAACTTACCTGAAAAGCAGCATAATGCTATGATAATGTATATAACCTTTGGTTTATATCGAGATAAATTTGTTGTCCAATCCATCTTTTTTCTTCTAACTAGAATATAAAACTATAATCTAAAACAATTATAGTTTTACCAGCTGAGTCCAAAGTTCCCTTCAGTATCTGCTGCGCTCTTGGTAAGACGGAGATAACCCTCACAACCAAGTGAAAAAGATGAGTCTGATGGTCAAAGTGAAATGTTCTTAAACTAAAGCACCTTGCATAATGCCAGCATTTTGTGGAGGGTTTGGTGAGTGACACACCTGCTTGTACCTTACAGCCCAAGGATTTTAAAATTAGAATATGGTACTTTCCCTCTAGGTAAGGTAAATAAGAAACCTGCTGCTTGAAAAGGTCAGTGTGCATTAATGTGAGCATGAAATGATCAGGAATGGGGACTAGTCTACACCCTTAAGAAGGCCACAATCACACATTCATCTCTTAGATATTTAAGTTCAGGTTGGATGCAAAACAGAAAGGAAGACAGTAGTTTTGCTGAGTTTTACGTTTCAGTATTACAACTTTTGTGAATAAGGAGAAAATATTTTTCGATGGGATTTTGTGAATTGCTGTACACTAATAAAGGCCTAATTTGATTCTTAAGAAAAATGTCATTGGCTGCATCCTTCCTAGCTGAATTGTACAAATTCTTTGAAGCCAAGGTTATATCTTGCTGTTGTAACTGTAAACAGCTTTGTTTAGTCTCAGTGGTCCCCTGGAATATCTTCCATTGCAGTTGAATGAGAGCATGGACAAAAGGATTCAGGAGAACATCTTTGAGGGAATGCCTAGCAGGAGACAGATGGATAAAGTGGCAAAATTCAGTTAATTCATCTGCTGCTATTGCTAGATGACTGGAGTAGTAGATAGGTGTTGCTTAAGGAAGAAGGACTGCCACGTCCATGAATTCAGATGGTAATTTAAAAGCTTTTCCACTATTTTGGACGACTGCCAATATTGAATGAGTTTGATGATTTGTGCCTCTTGAATTCTTTATCAAGATTGATCTACAAAAGATAAGAAAATCTACAGGTATAAACTGCACCACAGACTCCGTTTGATTTTGGGTTCCCTCATCTCTGAAGTCTTGTCCTTGTTTTCTTTCCAGAATCCCATTTCCTTTTCCCACACTTCTTCCAAACCTGAAATTTCTTGTTCAAGATAGATTATTTTTTTTTAATCTTTTTTTGAGTCTATCTTACCTGCATTTTCTGTTAGATTCTAGTTAACAGTTCTCGCAAAACCATCTGTTTTGGCTAGGGAAAGGGCCAACACCTTTTGAAGGCCTGCTTCCTGATGGAGAGGCTTCATCACCAGCACAGTTCTAGGTTGAGAGGATCAGTTTTGAAGGAGTAACTAGCAAGTCCCATAGAAAAGTAGATCTTTGTATGACCTACAAAGTCTCCAGCATGCAATTACAATGTAATCAGCTGATTTAGGAGTATTGTGCTTAGTTTGATTGGATTGAAAAATCGTGTTTTATTTGCTATGTGGTACAACTTGCAGGGCACAGTTCTGCTTTGAATATCAAAGGTTTTTCTGTAAATGCTTGAGACAATTTACATGAAAAATGCCCTTTTCACAGGTAAAAAACGCTGGCTAACATATTAATGACAAAACTAAAGTTAATTCAGACTTGATTAACTAAATAGTTCTTGGATAAGCCTGCATTCATTCACATAAATATTATTTCTCTGTAAAATGCAGTTTCCGTTTCTTTATGTAATACGAAAGCATTCTTAATTGCTTACTCTGCACTGGTTGGATAATGTAGAAAGATTAAAAGTTCCTCTCAAAGTTTCGGAAATTACAGCAAGTGCATATGTCATGGTCTGAGGGACTGACGTGTGTGTGCGCTTGCCTGGTTGTGCAAGCAGTTAGGTAAGTTGAACGCACATCCTTGACCTTTCCTCAAGTGTTAGTAAGGGAGAAACAATTTGCAATTCACCGTTCATTTCTGCTTGGTTTGCCACTGCCTTTAACACAATCTTCCTTTTGTTTTATCTTTACGCATAAAAAAGGTTAAAAAATCAGAGGGGAGTGGAATCCTCCCAGCTTGCTGGGAGTCATTTCAGGAGGGTGAGAGATGTAGTATTAAAAAAAAAAATGGGGTAAATAAAATTTAAATAAAGGGGTTTGGGGAATAATTCTAAGACTCTTAAAGGTGGATGCAAAAAGACACAAATCCCCTGTTTTCACTTTGAATTTTAAATACAAGTAGTTAGTGGAGCCTGCTTATTGTTTTAGTCCACCGAGTATTGTCCTGGTTTTATTTAGCGAGGGGGGCTATGGTGGCAGCTTCTGTAGGAAACTGCTGGAAGTTGTTTCCCCTTTGTCCAGTGGACTCGGCCAGGCCTAGGGCCTGCTGCTGGCCAGGGCCGAGCCAATTGGTAGCACAATGTTCCCTGATAACGCCTCTGCGATAACGTATTTAAGAAGGGGAAAAACAGGAAAAAAGAGAAGATGTGAAGAAGCTGAGCGGGGGCAGAGAGGGGGAGGCGTGAGCGCCTCTGCGATAACGTATTTAAGAAGGGGAAAAACAGGAAAAAAGAGAAGATGTGAAGAAGCTGAGCAGGGGCAGAGAGCGGGAGGCGCGAGCCTTGTGGGCCTTGCACCCCTCACCCTCTGGCCTCCCGCCGGGCAGAGACTGGGCCCAACTCGGCCCGGCCCGGCTGAGAGAAGTGGAGAGGAGATGAGATGTGAAGAGACCCTGAGAGGCGTCTGCCAGCCTGTTGTGAAAGATTTCTGGTGAGAGGAACGGCTGCAGACGCCAAGGGCAGTGCAGAAGGAGGGGAGCAGTAATGCGGCTCCTGGCTGAGATTCCCCTGCAGCCCGTGGTGATGGCCGTGGGGGAGCAGGTTGTCCCACTGCAGCCCATGGAGGCCCACGGAGGAGCAGAGATCCCCCTGCAGCCCGTGGAGGCCCACGGAGGAGCAGAGATCCCCCTGCAGCCCGTGGAGGACCCCACACCGGGGCAGGCGGGTGCCTGAAGGAGGCTGTGGCCGGTGGAGGCCCCGCTGGGGCAGCCGTTCTGGAGGGACTGCACCCCGTGGAAGAGATGACCCACGCCAGAGCAGTTTCACAAAGGACTGTGGCCCGTGGGAGGGACCCCACGCTGGAGCAGGGGAGGAATGCGAGGAGTTCTTCCCCTGACGATGAAGCAACGGTGTGAAACAACGCGTGATGAACTGACCGCAACCCCCATTCCCTCTTCCCCCTGTGCCGCTCAGGGAGGGGAAGGAGGCAGAGATAATGTTAAGCCCGGGAAGAGGGAGGGGTGGGGAGAAGTCACCTTGTTCTCTGTCTCATTATTCTGCTTTTTTTTTTAAATAATAAACAAATAGTTTTCCCCAAGTCAAAGTCTGTTTTGTCCGTAATGGTAACTTTAAGGATTTCCCTGTCCTTATCTCAAACCTTGTGCTGTTTTTCTTATATCATCTTTCCCCGTTCTCTTGGAGGGTGCGGGGAGTGAAAGAGACTGTGTAGTCTAGTCCGATCGGGGCTGAACTCCAACAGTATTGAAATCATAGATGGGAGAGCTACACAGACACATACACCAAGAGACAGGCCTGATACTATTATAAAGCAATAGAATTTGCAGGCAAAATCTACTCATAGAAATGAGTCCTGGCACAAACATCTTTGTGATATAAAGGCAATGCTCACTACATGGCATGAGAAGAGATCCCTTTAAAAAAAAATATTTTATTTTCATGATATCTCTCTAGTAACGTTTGCAAAAGCCAGCATCATTTCCTTTTAAGCAGCACTCGGGTGTTTGTACCGGTCGTGTACACTCCTTATTTTGCACGTGTAAATGAAAGTGAAAGGAATGGTCTGACTAGTTTGGAAAGAATGCAGCACCTTCATAAAGGCTGTTGATAATTTCCCTTTAAAGCCTGACATTTTCACCAGGAATGAACTTTCTTAAGAGAACTTCAGTTCTGAAATGGGAATAATTCTTGCACTTTTGCTGGTGTGGCAAAGGAAACCTTAGTGGGAAATCACGAGTGCTTTTCTAAATAGCTTGAAAAGCAATTCATGATAAATTTCATTCTTTGACTGTCCTGTGATAATGAATACTCACTATGGTAAAATATGATTGATTTACCAGTTTTTTTTAGCAGTCTGTTTTTAACTGAATACTTCCTTCTGCTGGTATTAATGAAGAACTGCATTTTGAAGAGAAACCAGGTAAGGGCTGTGGAAGGAAGTGATTTCCCCTATTTCCACACTATCTTATTTTCATTTGCTTCTGGGTTAGGGCATCGTTCAATACTTTTGCTATTGTCTGAGCAGATATCCTCTCAACAGCTCCTTCGCCAACTTTACCCTGCGCCCAAAAACCAACTCTGACGCAGGTAACTGCCTGAAGGCAGTAAGAGAACATAGTGCAATCTTGATGGGCTATCAAGTTAAAAGAGCAAATATATCAGAACTTGGACAATGTTTCCTGGGAGCAAATGCTCAAACAAGAACCTTTTTGCTGTCAAAGTGCATAAATCCGCAGCCAAGTCGCTAAATCTGTGCTGCAGCCTAAACTGAGGCCCTGAAGGCCCGAGTGAGCAGAGCATTCCACAACGTGGTGGGGGGAATGCCATGTCTGCAGTGGCAAATAAAAATAATTCCACAGCACAAAAATGAGTTTCTAAGGAGTGAACAGACATTTATAATGCATCACACAGAAAAAACTTCCAGAAAATGATGCAAAAATCTGCCTAGTGTAAGGGATATTAGTGCATTTCAGATGATACTGGGGGAGGAGAGAAAAAAAACTCTATGGAAGAAGATGATCTGACCCAAAATGAACTGTGTCAAACTAATAAATGAGAGAAAAGAAAAAGCTGGTCAGTCTTACCCAATAAATCTGTAAAACCTCTTACCTGCAGCAGTGGTGCTGAGCCGCACCATGGCAGCCATCCCCGCGGTGGCCATGGAGGTCTGTGTCCCGCCACAGGCAGCCAACACGGAGCACGCGAGGCCGGGCGGCCCTGGGGGGCCCAGGACTGCGGGGTTCCCTCCGGGCTGCCCCGTGCTTCCCACGCCGGGTGCCAGAAGATCTCCCTGAGCCAAAATGGCGGCTGTAGAAGGGCCCCCTGTGCTGCTCCTGTCACTTGAGCTGTCCGGGGCTGGTGGGGGAGAGTGGCCTCCAGCGTTGGGGGCTGGCTGGGGGAACGTCTGCGGAGAGTCGGTGCCTTCCCCGGTGTAGGTGGGGGACAGCGGTGTGTCTGCCGTTTGCGTCATGGCAGGCTCTGGGCTGTGTGTCGAGGGCTCCGTGGGCACCGCCGTAGTGTTGGTGGGTCGGTGGCCCACTTCATTTGCAGCGCCTCGCCTGAGGAGAGGCGGCCTAGGCAAAACGCTGTTTTCTGGGGTTGTCTTTCGGCTCGTTCTCAGGCCACGGCTCTCCTCCGAAGCGCTCGCTAGTCCCAGTGCTGCGGGTTTGACCTCTTGCGGCGTTCTCCCCATGGAGGCTGGTTCATTTGTGCCGTACGCCACGCTGCTTGCACCTGCTGATTAAATAAGTAGGTCAAAAACAAAAATTAAGAAATGCGTCTTTGAGGATATGATTTTTATCGTTTTTGTGGGTTTTAATCCTTTTTTTTTCTGTGAGATTTAAGTGTGCTTTGTATCCTACTGATATCTTCTTTTTCTTTTAAGAACTAGGACTCCTGATCTGTCTGCTCCAAGCAGAGCCACTGGGTGTAGCAGAGCCAAGACTCTTCCAGCCAGGGATCTACAAGCCCTCTTTGCTCAAGCAATCCTCCAGGACATGGAGTAGGCAGCACAGCGGGTTCTGCATCGAGGACCCTCGGCAGCGGGAGTGTTTCCTCTATGGCCCCCAGGACCCAGAGGGTTTCTCTACAATAATTCCGGTATTTTAACTTAGCCTGCTTTTTTACATGAGTTTCTCTTTTTTTGTGTGTGTGTCTAATCTGAATTTCTGCTTCGTGGTTGTGGCTTTTGTCATCCAATTCTAGCAATTTAAGACGTCAGATATTGTTAGAATTTTTATTTGACAGAAATTTGTGGGTTTTTGGCTTTAAGGTTTTCTTTAATGGTAAATGGATACTTACTAGTTTTAATAAGGAACCCTCTGGGCTTCTGCAGCAGTCTTACAAGAGCATCTGTAAATGGTGCCATGAATATTGAAACTTTTTTTTCTAGAAGTTTCTTTTTCTACCGCAAATTAGGTTTGTATTCTTAGATTCAGCTGCAGTTTTACCTTTTAGTGCTTGCACTGTGCTGAACTGGATTAGGACAGGTTATGCATGTGGAAATTGCAGACACGTTTTCTTTCTTGTGCTGAACTCTCAGATATAGAATAGTTGCAGTCTGAAGTTTAAAAATCACTGAAGATGCTGGACCTATCTTTTCTCTGTTTACCCAAATAATGGATTATGGGCACAGTCCCATTGAGTGTTAAAAAAATCCTCTCACTGAATTCTTACTTGAACTTGGATCTTACTGCTACCTGAACAAAGTAGATTTAGGTGTCTTTCCTTTTGGTATCCAGAGAGAAAAATAGTAATAGTAATAACAATAACTTCAAATTGCAAAAGGTGCAGCTTTGGTCAACAGTATACGTAATATATCAGTCACTATTTGTTCAAACTCCTTGGCAATTACTGGCCCCATCTACAGCTCGTTAACCACAGCAGTAAACCTTGCCTCTCATCACAGGGTATATGCCACAGGGTGCTCAATTTGTAACTATTTTGGTCATTTTCTCTCTTCTCTTCATTCCCAGAGTTATATGCATTTGCTAGAAAGTCTATTATATTATATTCTGCCCTGAATTCCTCCCTCTGCACTGTATGTACATGTTAGGTATAGAATCACAGAATCATTTACCTTGGAAAAGACCTTTAGGATCATTAGCTGAACCATAAACCAAACACTACCAAATATTTTTCAGGAAACTTTTTAATACACTCTGCTACTATTAGCTCTAGCTTAAATATACTTAGACATAGATGTATGGATTTGACATCTAGATTTGACATAAAAATACACATTCACAATTTCCTTTAAAAAAAATCTTCCCCCTTATTATAAAAGTTTACAATTTCCGTGGAGAAATAATCAACACAAGGTGCATCCTACCTGTTGTGCATATGTTGAAATAAAATGCCAAGGCTATGGATATGTTTTGTATAAAATATTGCATGGAGCAATGTTTCCAAGTCATTTTGTTGCCTTGAGACTACTTGTCCAAACGAGAGATTGCTTCAGGCTTCTCACAACTCTGCTACCTCTGCAAGCAAATTCCAAATGTTATGGAAGTAACTCGGGTAATGCAAGCATGTTGCTCTGTTAGCTGAGCAGCTGACACACCTTAAAGCCCTGCTTAGTTTAAGAAGCTGTTGTTATCTGTGGACCCTATGTGTTGATTTATAGTTACAAAAATGCAGTCATGCTTGTGCATCCATTTAAAACTTTCATGAGGACCCATATTGCATAACAGCCTTTGTCTGCAAAAATGGATTTCTGGCAACATTGATGAAAAAGCATTTGGATTAAAAAAAAAAAAAAAAGAAAAAAAAAAAAGAATGGGTTTTATGGGCTGAAGTTTACGCATCAAGTTGGGAGCAAGGGAAGGCTCCACAAGCAACATTACCATTATTGACCATGAGAAAATGTGTTGATGACACATAACTGCCTAGACTGTGGAAGAAGAGACAGGGAATCGCTCAGGTGGTCCCTTATCCCCCAAATCTCTGGCACAGAGCATGGAGTTATTTAGGTTTGCAAGAGCAATTCCTCACACCACCTTTTGCTCAAATAAAGGGAACAGCTAATTAAAAAAATCACTCCTGTGTGGTTTTGTAATTATCAAATCAACCTCAAACAGTGCCCAGTGTTCATGTAGAAATGTGCTAACACTATGATCGTAGAAGAGGTGAGATGCACATTGCTGCTTCTTCTGCTCCTCTACTGTTAATAGATGGATGAATTGAGATTATTGTTGCACAGATATGAACCACATTGCCTCCTGATTTCAGGTGTTGTTGCAGTGAACCTAATGGACTGTAACTATCCCTCTGCCATAGCTTCAGGTGTTCAGGTACCTGGAGAGCTGAATGTCCTAGCAGTGAACTGGAGATGTTCAAAAGTGTCCTTTGGGGACTACAATGAGATCACAGATCTCATCTCATACCAAAGTAGTACCACTAACCACATACTTAAACCCGATAAAGTCCCGGCTGTCCTAATTAGGCAGCAGTTTTGCGAAGGCAGCATTCTTAGGAAGATGAATAAAACTACAATTCTTTCCAGAATGAAAAATTAATCTCGTAAGTTAGTATTATGTCTACAGTTTGACATGGGGAAGGAGTTGTTTGAAGATTGTTCCGTAACAGTCCGGTCCATTTTCTGTGCAAGGCCTGGGTTTGTCTCCCCATCCTCGTTGTGTGCATGCCCTGCGAAGTCAAATGAAACAGGGTTTCTCCTTGCACATCACGTGGGCCACTAGAGGCCATCACATACCTCATAAAATAGTCGCAAATCCTATGGGAATAAAGGTCAACAGCAAGAAATCATAAAAGATTAATTAAAGTCTAGATATTTTTAAAGCAAACTAAGCAGTTTGCTTCAGGAGAGGTTGTTCTTTGCAGTTTGCACTCACCTTATGAGTTTGGTGTGTTTTTTCCTTGAGGAATTTGCTACTGATGGAGCAAGGATGCTGCTCTGCACTAGATTGTGCTCCCAGTAGTATGAATTGAACAGTCTTTTAGTTACACCTGGTACTGCTCCAGTTTCATAGGAGGGTATTTAAAACCTTTCCTGTCTGACCATGCCATTCTGTCTTTCTGTTTAACTACAGATTAAATTCTGTATTGAATCTATTCCTTCTTGTAGAGGCTGTCAAAGGGTAAAGATGAAGGTCACACGGAGCACCTTGGGGCGTGAAGGAGGCAAAGGAAAAGCTAACAAGGTACAGTCCTTCCATGTCTTCCCTCCTAGCAACGTATAAAACACAAAAGCCTTTGCAGCAGGAGCAGAGGGAGAGGTCAGTCCTTGTCACCATGCAGCAATAAAACACCAGGTATTTGGGCTTTGTTGGAGCAATTTAGAATGAAAGGAGTAAACATTTACCATAAGGAAAAAGCAACAAAGAACCTAAGGTCAGTCACCTGAGTTGGATTTTATAATGAGGTCTTCTGGTAGCATTTCACATCCTTTTTTTTTACAGATTTAATTAAAAATTCAAGTGTCCTTGCAAAGCCCCTGTTTTCTTTGAAACCAGAGCTTGGTTCTTTTCCCTAATGCATGGCTGGCATCGTGGCAGATGCAGATAGGCCGGGGACAAGGCAAAACACTGCACTTGTGAGCATCCCTGTGCCAAAGCCCAGTCTTGAGCATGTCAGTATTTCACTTCAGCGAGGCTTCAATACCTACCTAATTAAAGATCTGAACATCTTTCAAGTACTCTACTAAAGGTATCCATTTTAAATTCAGATCCTACTGGTGATTTTCTAACAATATGAAGTGAAAGTGAGAAACTCAGACTTACAGAGAAGAGATAATTCATAGGGGGTGAGTTCCCCTCGGTGTATTTAATATGGTGATTCCTTAGCTCATGGGAAAACAGACGGTCAGATTGGATAGAAAAAAAGTCTTCATCATACTCAAGATACAAGTCCTATAGTACGGAGATGCTGGGATGAATTATAGCTTTAAATATCTACCTGTGCCTGGCTCTTGCGCGCAGAGCCTAAAGGCAGAGTGCCAAGGTACAGATTGGGTGACACGCACACTGGCGTTGAACAGGCTGATTTTCACACCACCCCCTGGAATAAGCTTCATGTTTGAAGGTTTTTTTTCAAGCATTTTGTGGTATAAATGTAGGTCTTGGTGAATTTGTGGATAATGTGGAAGAGCAAAGGTTTGTTTACTTGAAAAAACTCAGTGTAAAATACAGCCTTATTACTGTACAAGTGGAGGAGGTTGGGTTTTTGTAGGTGCCATCTTCAATTCTTAAATCTTTAATTTTTTTTATTCATTTAATATCAAAACTTCTGTCATATGGACGTTTTTTTCCGCTAGCAGTTTTTCTCCTGATTGAATCACTAACATTGACATCTTTTGTACAGACTATTAAATTATTTTTTTTGCCATCATCTGGAATAGTTAATGTAAGAACACTTTGTCTAGTGAGCTATAACAGCACAGTTCAAAATGTAGTCTTTCATTTGTGGCATCATTGTGTTAGCCAGATCCTTCCAGTCTGTTGCAATGAAACACAAAATACCAGGTTGTAAGAGCTGATGCAGTCACAATTCCAGGATTAGTCTACACCTGGCAAGGACACAATAGAAAATTCAGTTCTGTTCTGCAATACAGTTTAAGAGAAGGCTGGGACACTCCAAGCTGATAGGGGAGCTATCTCCTTTGTACAATAGTGCTGTCATTAGGAACAGGTCTAAACATAGCCCCGTCTTCTCTGAGTCAGGCTTTCACCCTCTCTTTAGCGAGTTTCTGGAGGTGAGTCCTTGTATATTTTCCTGTTCAAATCTGCTTAGGTTAAAATGTTGCTTTCTGTATATTTTGTGTTTTCTACAGCTTTTACAAAAGAGATAATGGAAATTAGCCCTAAAAGGTAGCAGCATAATTTGTAAACAGTACATAAGGAGTTATACTCTGGGAAGAGGACTGCTTTATGGCTACAGGGGCAAGAGTTACCTTAACATCCTTCCGTATAGGTGTTTAGCAGAATGGAATTAATAAATATATTTTTCAGGACACCTGTCCACCTCATAAGGATAACTTATTGCAACACCTATTTATTTTTGTCTCCTGCCATGAAAGTCCAGTTCTAACTAGGCAGTGAATAATTATGTTGTTTCCAGAAGACGCTATCCCTGTGGAGCTGGCTTCTCTCTGGAACGGGAATGGGAACGCGAATGCTCAGCACCACCTTGTTGTCTTGCTGTGATGGCAAAGGTGGTCTGTTCCGGCTGTAGGCGTTACAAGCGTGTTCAGCTTAGCAATGGCTGCGTTAGTAAAGAAACGTCTCCTCTCCATCCCGGTACTTAACCAGGGGATTGTTGCTTCTGTTCTGGGAGTTGAATTGCAGAGGGAGCTGTGTCACTACTGAATGAGAGAGAGTGTCCTCCTTTGTTTCATATCCCTGCACTTTTCAGTGTATGGATGTATTTCCCCTCATTCTTGAATATTTTGATAACATTTCTTAGCTGAGTTTTTACTTCCTTTCCCATACTGGTAGCACTTACTGAGATATGCATGTATTTTCGGCGCCCTGATTCCCTGCTGTCTTGGTTTTGTCCCATTTGATATCTTTAACCTAATTGTAAATCCAAAGAATGCAATTTCTTTGTGAAGCTTAAAACTGGCATAATTTTAGACGGCAGATATTCTTTACTAAGGCTCGTTGTGAACTTGACCTATTATTTTAGGCTTCTAGCTCTTTCATTACCTCTTATCTGAAAAAAAAAAAGAGGGGAGAGTTTTAAAATCTGAATGTTACGGGTTTCAGAATGCAAAGAGTTTGAACTTCCCCGCACCGTTCTTCCCGGGAGCCTTCTCTTGTCTCCTAGGAGGAGCCGTAAGTCCAACAGCCGACCTGCTGATGGTTGTGCTGGGCCCACACTCGCACCTCCGTACCACGCAGAGCTCTGCTGCCTGCCTGTCGACGCATGGGACATCTGTGCAGAACTCGGTCGCACAGAACCTTCGTGTTGTGGTTTGGCTTCGGTTCTGCATCCCTTCCTAGTTCCTCAGCCTATTTTTAACTCTCAGCAGGCTAAAACTAGAACTCCTTCAACGCGTACGTGACTGTTTCAAGGTCTGGTTCAGCACTAAGTGGATCTGACAGAGGTGTTGCAATGGAGTGAGAGGCAGGTTGGAGTATCAGCCCCACACCATCAGTTGATACCAGCATTGATCTGTAACAAAGAGTGTGCATACGTCACAGACTGCAATATCACATAGAGATTTGGGGGATTTAAATGAAAAACCATGGAAAATGAAAGCAGCAAAACCTGGTAGTGTAGACCACCATGCAGGCCCAGGTATCTAGACCAGATTCCTGAATCTGTGTTAGTTTTTATACTTCGGCTTCATGTTCTTCTCATGCCATTCTAAGGCTTGTCTTGGACATGTGTTGTCCATATAGCTCAGCTGGTGCAAGTCTGAGAATAAATAAATATAGAAAACAATGCATTCTCCAAGTGTAAGGGTCCTGCTCAAACAGTATCGAAGAAGTGCTACTAGCTACGCCCCTTTTTGAAATGAGTATATGGACTTATATTTCTTGCCTCCTGCAGTTCTTATAATAGACAACAATTCAGCAATTACAGGCTTTAAAAGTGTAAGAAAAACAATTAGTCGATATATCTGTTTTGCATTGTTTTCCTCTCACATTTTACTTTCTCAAATTTTAATTTTTTTTTTTTTACTACATTGAATGAAGTATAAATTCAGTTCAAAGAAGCATGTTCCTGATGTGGGAATGATCCAAGAAAGAAGCAGGAAATGTATTAAAGGCTTCTCTGCAGTTTCTTAGCATTATTTACGTAGGGGATTAAAGCAGTATCAAAGTATGTTTGTTCCTCTCTGGTTGAACAGCGATCTGGCTTATATCGTGTTACTCTTAGACTTCTGCTCATAGAAACAGAAATTAGTCCAAGCAAATCCCTTCCCCCAGCGTCACCAACTGTATGTCTTCTGTTTCAGACCACAAGCTTGAAATAAGTTGGAGATAAAACATTCAGGTTCTGTGTTGCCTTTTATTTTGCCTAATTATATGTATTTACTTTGAAATTAGTCATGATGAGGCCAGAACACAATGCTGTCTATTTGTCAGGCTGAATAAAAAAAGAACAAAACAAAAACTGAAAGGAAGACAATCCCCTGTTAAATGCTTTGACTTAAATACACCTTCAATATCTAGAGGGTTCTTTTTCTTTATATCTGGAATGGAAGCATAAGATTTAATCTTTTTTGTTTTTTTTTTTTTAGTTTTAAGGAAATTTGTGCATACATTGATTGCACAGCTGTTAATATAAATAAATAAAATAATTGTTCAGTTATGAAAACGAAATAAAACATTTCTACAAGGAAAAATGTATGTTTGTCCAGTCTTTCCCTTCAGGGGAAAAAAGTAACCATCACAAAACTGCAATGATATAAATACAAATATTTGTCTTGCATTAACCTTATAGAATCATAGAATGGTTAGAGTTGGAAGGGACCTTCAAAGCCCACCCGGCCCAACCCCCTGCCAGGAGCAGGGACATCTCCAACCAGATCAGGTTGCTCAGAGCCCCGGCCAACCTGGCCTGGAACGTTTCCAGGGATGGGGCATCCACCGCCTCTCTGGGCAGCCTGGGCCAGGGTTCTACAACTCGCATTGTAAAATTTTTTTTCCTAATATCCAATCTAAATCTACCTCCCTTCCAATGAATCTTGCCATTACATCTTTGTTCTGAGTAAGATCTAAGGACCATGAGACCCCAGGAAAGAAGCTGCTTCTGCAAATTTTAAAATAGATGAGAAACGATCCCTCCTCCATGCTGTTGTTAACAAACTGTCTGAGACTTTTCTTCCCCTGGCCAAGGGCTGGCTCACCAGAGACCCAACCATTGGGCTGTGAAATGCAGGTGTGCAGAAGAGCTGCACAAACCTCTCCAACCAATTAATGCCTTGAGGTCAGCAGGGAAATAATCTAAAATTGCTATGAATTTTGTTGGTGGTGTCAGCTAAGTGATGCAGACAAATAATGATACTTTACCAGAGCATGTTTAGAGCCAATAAGAACCAATTTAGCTGGAGGCAAAGAGTGTTCCTTGAACTCCTTTGGGCCATGGCTTTGCATGCAGAGATGTGCTTCCTAGTGTACGTGCTTCTGACTGTACTAATTTCCCTTTCCCAGTACATTTAGTGCTCTGCAGTGAGAAGTAGTACTTAAAAACACACGGCTGTGTGAAATTCTGACATAAATATAGAATTATTGCAAACGGAGCGAACGTGAATGATCGTTACAGCAGTCAGGCAGACACAAGTAATGCATCTGCTGCTCTTCTCTCTTGGGAGAAGGTCCAAGTTCTCTTATGGAGTTTGGGATACTTCTGAGAGGAGCAAAACAGCTCTGAGTCTTCTCAAACCAGCAGATGAACCCATGTCTCTTAGTTCTTAGCAGGGCAGATGCTCTGAGCACTGAGCTGTCGTCGAAGGGAAGGGTAATAAATGCAGCAGAGCAGGAATTGTCAGTAGAACAGGCCAAGGTTTCAGTGTCTAAGTCCTTTGCAAATTCGGTTTTCAGAGCCTGTGCTGGGGGAGCAGCCGTGAGAAGGGGCTGCCTTTGCCTCTCTCATGCTTGGAGGATTTGGCATGGTCCCAAGAGCAAGGAGGGTTTTTTTCTGAATGCTCCAGTGACCATTCTGAGGTCAGAGGAGTTATGTGACCAATTACTAAAAGATTTAATAGCACAGGAGACAAGAGAAGGATTAGGAATCTTTTGTTATCTGGCTTCCTTATTTGGCTCTGGTTCTGTGGCTGTTTCTGGGCTTAGGTGAACTCATTTCAGGGTGGAACAACTCTGGGAAAAGCAAGCCAGAGGTTAGTAGGCTTGTGCTAGCTGGGAATTGTCTTTTCTCCTTGTCAGTGGATGATTTCTTTTGCCTGGAGGCATAGACTAATTTAAGAAAGAATTTGAGAATCCCTTTGGTTTCCTTTCTAACCTAGTATCTCCAACTAGAACATCTCAGTTCTCCCAGCGTTAGACCTTTGGGGAGAAAAGGTCCCTAACTCCACTTGATGATTCCCCTGTGCACCACGACTTTGACAGCGTAACTCAGCCAAGCCATCAGGCTTGGCATCTGGAAGGATACGCCTTTCAGCATCTGACGAGCGAGCATATGTCAGAAGGACTTCCTTGGAAATGTGACTGAAGGCAATGGACCTTTGAGGCTCCTTCAGTTCTGCTCCAGTCCCAGAAATGCTGTCAAGGACTTCACAGCAGCACGGCTCTAGGGACCTCTCTGGGTCTACACCCATGCTGTACCTTAGGAGACCGGTGAAAAGTCCTTTCAGGGAAGTCTCAAACAGCAAAGGCTGCAGTGAGACTTGTGTGCTGAGAATGGCTCTGGTAAAAAAATTATCATTAGAGTTGTTTTGTTCAGAGAGGATTGTTCTGACATAGAGAGTAACGAATTAACTCTGGTATCGAGATTCTCATATCTTCCAGATATCTCTGAAAATTATACTAAACATTCCCAAAAGCATATTTCCATGTGCATAGATGATGCACTGGAAGGGCTGAAGTCTTAAGGCAGAAAGCTTCTTTGAGAAGCTTATTTTTACAGATCAAGAACAGTAAGACGACAGTGAGACAATGCTCTTACAGTAGGAAGACAGTGGTAACGTTGTGTGTTGATGCATTACCAGGGCTCCGATATGTTAATATGTTTTTTGAGAGTCTTTGTAGCCTTTATTTCAGATTCAATTACATTACAACAATGATTTTAATAATCTAGTACTCTACAAGATGCTGATGGCAACCTTGAAATTGCCATTAGCAACACTGACTTCAGATAGTGATTTGAAAAAATCTACTTCTAGATATTTCCATTAAAATTTTTAACTAACATATCTGATCAAACTTTAAATATTTAATTTTATCCCTCAGGATCTATGCAAAGATGACATTCAAACACCAAACTTTAAAAAGTTTACTACTTATAAGGAATTACAGATGAGAATATTGTCTAAGATTGAAAGGTTTTATAAGTAAAATGTTTCTTAATTCAAATATTTACATGCTCCTTCCTGCCTTTTTGGTAAACCATCAGTGTTTATTCATAGGTGGATCAGCCTGTCATAGAACACTGAAGCCTTTCCCACAGCATTGTGTGCCACGTTGCTATTTTCTGGCCACTTAACAGCTGATTGCCAAACAGTGGCATTTTATTGATGAATTTTTTGTACACTAATTTTGTAATTATTTTAGACTCCTCTATCAGAAAAGAAGCTGCAGTGAAACTATGTGCAAAATTGCACTCATTAACTGCTAGCACTATGGGGACTGTTTGCAGGTAAAGTGTATCTAGAAATCAAATTCTTGGTGTATATATATACTTTTTTTTTTAAAAAAAAATGCATGTGGGCAAATACTTTCAGAAAATGATTATGCAGTAAAGTTTTGGTAAAAATTTGATGGTAAATTGCCAGACTGACTAGTTGATTGATTAAAGGAAATTATTGAGATAAATCCATTTCTTACCTGCTGTTTGAAACTTGATTGGAACTAGCAGCACCAGCAGCCATAAATGGCTCCTGAGATCTTGTTTTCTCCACGCCATTCAAAGGGCAGCAATGATATTGCTGCTGAGTGTGGGAGATCACAAAAGTCTCTAGGAGGCTTGGTTCAACAGTACCTACCCCCTTAACACAAAAGGGTATCAAATTTGCATTTGTAGAGCAAAGAAAATCTCATAGAGTTCATCACACTGCAGTTTGGAAGGGTGAAGCTGTGGTGTGATCTGTTTAGAGGTTCCTCAAGACATATTAAATTAATTACAGACGTGGATATCCAGGATGCAGAATTCTTGACTGATCTCTGAAAAGGAAAAATTAGGATGTTGACAAGAGTTTTCTCTTCCACTCAAGGGGTTTGCTATGGAGCAAGAGCTGCCCTGGAGGCCATTTGACGTGCTGTTTTGCTGTGAGACAGAATTGCACACCTGGCAGCATGGGACAGAGTCAACTGGGACCAGACTGGGAAACCATGAGCCAGCTGCCCCACTCTGTGAAGGGGAAACGCTACTCCCAGCGCTGCACTGGGTCTCTGTGGGGATTTCACTGGGTGAACCACCTCCATCTGCCTTGGTACAGCGCAGAGGGGTGAGTTACAGGGCGGTGGAGATGCTGCCGGTGTTACTGGTCACAACTCTAGCTATTTTCATCCTAGTCATTGCTTGGTGGAAGAGTTGCTTTTATTTGTGAGGGAGCAAGAATGTGTCACCATCATTCATGCCCATCTTTCCCTTACAAGAAATTACAAAGAATAAACTTTGCAGAAACCCCGAGAACCATTTCATAATGGTAGTAATTTGCCCTGTTCAGCTTTTCAGTCGCTGGCTATCAAAGCCAGGTATGTCTGGGTGTCATACCTCTGCAACAGGAGATTTCTGAAAGGTTAGCGCTGACGCAGTCCCGTCGGTGTGAGGAGGGGCTCTGCATTGTCTCACCGAGGACTTGCTGGGTAGTTCTTTTTCCTCCTTTCAGTTTGTAAATAATACGACTAAATCCTATAGCTGATTAAGAATTCAAAGGATTTTTCTGAAAGAAAATGGTACAGAAGCCTGGAATACTGTCAGACTGAAATCCTGCGGATGAGATTAACTCTTTTACAGGTGCATTTCAACACCCTCTCTGTAGAAAGAGCCGGTCTTACCCCAGGCACAAGCACACTGTACGTTGTACTTGCTGGCAGATGTGTGAACGCCGTGCAGTAGTGAAGGTCTTGAAGACAGATCCTGAAAACTATGACTCTGAACCGCAGCGAGGTCTCTCAGTTTTCCATGTGTTCCTCTTTCTCTGCTGGATCACATTGAAACCCAGACCTAGACACCTCCGTATTTTACAAATCTTGAAATTCAAGGCCTGATCTGGATTTGACCATGGTGCTTTATACTCCTCAGCAAGCAAATGGTTAAGAGGGGAATAATGAAGGGAGATGGTTGGGAAGACAAATGCTGAGGCAAGGAAAAAGCAGACAGAGAGGCATGTTGGCTCATTGCACAGAGGAAAGAACAGCACCTGCGGCATGAAGTTATACTGGATGCCCATACATCTGGGGCGTGGTGAGAAGCACTAATGCGAAGGTCAAGTGTTCAAGTCTATGTGTAGATCCTGTATACCTGCATTTCTAGCATTGCATTCTTTGGAAGGGCTTTTCTCTTCTGTTAACAAATGTCTCCTGATTTGGGTTTTTCTGCAGCCGGGTAGGTGTGCTGTCCTGTCACTAAAAGATTTCCTTGTTGTAATTCTCCTTTAGAGAAGTACGGGGATCCATTACCACGTTTTTACCTAAAGGCTAAGTGTGCTAGCAGTCCCTGCTGCTTCGTGGAGGATTTGCAGGTGCCTTGCTTACTCACCTGTAACGCAGACAGGGAGGCCGTGGCTGCGTGAAATGCGGGGGCTGCCATCCTGGCTCAGCTTAACAAAAAAAGGCAGAGCAGATTCCCCTTCCCACACTCAGCTCTTCCCCACTAGAGCGAGGGATATTCCCTGCAAGGAGAGGAAAATCTGTCATCCCTTTTGCTCTCCATCGGCAGGAACGGCTCCAGATTTCACTGGAGGTGTTCCGAACGGCGGGGAAACAGTGCTAATGTCACTGCATCAGTGTCACTGCCCTCATAGTTTGTTGTCTGTGCAGTTTATGGCCTGGCTTTTAGGCTCTTGCATCTCCTTGTAGGCCTCCCTGGAGCAGACTGATCACTGTAGTGTGCTGCCTCCCATCTCTCTCTACACAGCAATTCCTGCTCAAACGACCCTGCACGTGATGTAGAATCACAGAAGGGTTTGGGTGGGAAGGGACCTTTAAAGCCCACCCAGTCCAACCCCCCTGCCAGGAGCAGGGACATCTCCAACCAGATCAGGTTGCTCAGAGCCCCGGCCAACCTGGCCTGGAATGTTTCCAGGGAAATGTAACCTTAATACAAACCATCTTCAACTCAAATTCCCTTTTTGGCTGAGCAGGAGAGAGCATGACCCGCAGAACGGCAGCAGCTGTGTGGCACAGTCCTGTGCTGAGCTGCTCGTTCTGGAAGGGCAGGATGGCCCTTGGCGATGGTGAAGCCATCCTCATCTGGTGCTTCTCCCACTCATTTTCCCAGTTCCTCAGCTCTGCAGAGTGGCTGAAGAAGTAAGTAAACCATTGCCGGCAGAACCTTGCCAAGCTCTCTGTGCTCCCTCCATTCAGCTGAGTGGCTTGGAGGTGGCCCACTGTGTGACAGAGCTTAGGGGGTGCAGCAACACCTGCGGCACATCCGAGTTGTGTTACACCTGGCACGCTTGACCCCAGCCCAGCACCGAGCCGTTACCCAAGGCGGATGAGAAGTGACAGGCCAACCTTGTGAGGAGTGACAGATAATGGCAAATATCCTTGAAGAAGCAATAACAATGGGGTTCATCAGACTGAGTCATGAGAGACAGCGTGTGCATTTCCTTGTGTGCTTTTGGGAACAATATCGTTATTAGTGATCCGAAGTTTCGTAACACTCATCCTTTCTAAAATCTCCTTTGCTACCTTAAAGGAATTAATCATTACGACGTGCCTGTCACCTGGGCCATGACTTTCTTCCCCTGTAAGGAGCTGCACACAGAAGAGCCGTGGCCCTGGTCCTGCTGATGGACACGTTGGTGCCGGGAGATCTCATCTGGGGAGGACTCGAGTCCTGTGAGCCTGCTTGTGTAGCAGTAGCAGAAGGCATCCTTTGGGGGTTTGCTGCAGGCAGATGTTTGTGGGAATGAATTTCTCAAAAATGATTTAGCAAGCTCATGCCAGTTTGCAGCCTGCAAAGTCAAGATATGCAGTTTACGTAGACGTAAGCTGCATGGCTGGTTTGCCATCATGATGTAAACGCGCGTAAGTCTCAAACAGTACAGTGCTGTGAAGCAGGAACAGTGAGAACACCTTTCATTAACTGAAGTAAGATAAAAACGTCAGTAATTCTAAGGCTCTTTCTGGCATGCACATCTATTTTCCACCTGTGTAATTAGGATAGCATGGGTTGTTGCTCTTAAAAAGAAAGCTTTGGACTTTCACAAGCTTGGAAAAACAGCTTTCTGTCACACCTGAGATGTCTAAATAAAAAAAGCAATAGTTGGTAGTGGAAATGTATAATATTAAAATGGTCTTTTCAGGATTTCTTCTAGCAAGGATTCATTCAAGTGCAAGCCAGTGCTAATGTGAGCAGATTTAAATCCCCCACCCCACTCCCCAGGGTGTCTCAAACTATCCAGCTAAGCACAGGAGATGTTTAATTCCCCAGGTCTATCCAGCTTAGAGCTTCTCCGAGGTTGTCAAAACCCTGTGACCTTCATTCATGATTGCTAAGCATATGTGAGATTTGAGGTGAACCTCAACTATGGAGCACTTCTGTAAGCACAGGCTGAGAGAGTTGGCTGGAGAAAAGAAAGGTCCAGAGAGACCTTAGAGCAGCCTCCCAGTACCTAAAGGGGGTTGATAGGAAAGGTGGGGAAAACTTTTTGCCAGGGCCTGTTGTGACAGGATGAGGGGTAGTGGTATTAAACTAGAAGAAGGTATATTTAGGTTAGACATAAGGAAGACAGTTTTTACAATGAGACACTGGCCCAGGTTGCCCAGGGAGGTGGTGGATGCCCCATCCCTGGAAACGTTCCAGGCCAGATTGGCGAGGCTCTGAGCAACCTGATTTGGTTGGAGATGTCCCTGCTCCTGGCAGGGGGTTGGGCTGGGTGGGCTTCACAGGTCCCTTCCCACACAAACCCTTCTGTGATTCTACCTACCTAACTCCAAGGAGTACTTGTTCACCTTATACCTTTGCTGAAGAGACATCAAAGCTAAGCAAAGGATTGCAGGAGTGACCATGTGGGATCAGACGAGGAAGAAGTCAGTAAGGAGTCGTGCTGTAGTTAGGCATCATTCTCATGCATTTTCCTCTTAGAAAATGATGTTGAAATATTGAAATCTAAGCTTTCACTAAAATTGTGTTGGATTGTGCCCATTATATTCCAAATGCAAAGTCAAACATGCAAATAAGGTTGAAGTGTTCCATTTTAAAATGACAAGAACTTCACATTTCCATTTTTCCTTTCAAAATAATTTTTGCTTTGAAAATTATAACTGGATGCAGTAAATTACAATAAGAATATAAAAGAAGCCTGTCAAAATGACAACAGTGTTTCAAGTAACTTTAAAAAACTTTTAAAACACCTCATTTTGTGCTGAATTTCTAAATATGACATTTCATTCTACACCAGAATGAAAATTGAGTTTGAAATTACAGAATTTCCAAGGAAACAGACATTTCAGTTTCCACGTCGGTGTATTCCTAATGCACTAAACGTTTCAAACCCTGAGCTTTGATTGGGTAGTGCCAACTATTCAAAAACAATTTCTGAAATCTGTAAGATATAATGGATAGAGTATAAGATAGAGATGTTTTGTCAGTGTTGCATTTAAAACTTTGAAAACTTTATGCATTAAAAAGGACATGCAATTTGGTGGCAGAAGTTTCCGCCGACACTCCTCATCTGAGATTGTCGGTCCCAGTTCCCTCGCTCCCTGCAGATCTGACAGTGAAACTCAGTGTCACTAAGTGAACTTTTGGTTCAAGATATTTAAGCTCAGATAAGATTTAAATTCATTACTCCATCTGTTAAAGACAGGTGCATTAGCAGACTGCTTTAATAAAAGGCAAAGGGAGTGGCTCCACTCAAGACTGGTTTCCAGTAATACCCAGTTGGAAAGAGCACGGTGGCAAGCTCAGCTGGCCAGCTCGGTGCACGGCAAGATGGCCAGTGTCCCCTTCACGCCCTTTTTCACTTGTGCTTCCTCTTTTGCTGGGAGGAAGCAGAGATCAGAGATCATGATGCCCAAAATACCTGAGCTCTATCATGGCCTGGAGGAAACATTTACCAAATTCACAATGTTTGAAGATGAAGGTGGACAGAGCATCACAGCCTGGCTGATTTCTGCCCTTTCCTTCTTTTTGCGCTTTTTTTGCCTCTTGCCATACGTTCCTAACCAGTGTTGCCTCTGGGGGCTTGCCTACAAAGACCATATTTTAATTTATATTTTTATCTTTCATGATAATTTCTCTTTATATTAGTAACTGAAGATGGGTTCTTCCCTACATGTGTGAAAATTTATAAATACATGGAAATTGTATCCACTTAAAATATTGCACCATGAAAAGTCTGTAAACTTTTCTGGTTATTAGCTCTAGGAACAGTTCATCAGGGGGCTGAAAACTGGATGAGACACAAGATTTCTTCTCCACAGCCACATTGCAGATGTAAGGTCAGAAAGAACCTCTTGCGCCAGCCTCCCACAGGCACTTGGGATATCACGTGGTGAGCTTTTCCAACGTCTTCCTTGCTTTAAACTGAAATACTGAAATTACATTGTTGAGGTTTGCCTTCAGTGTTTTGAAAATGAGTGAGTATCCTGCTAACAGAAAAAGGAAAGAAGCCAACAAAAAAACCCATAAACCACAAACCCCTCACTTATCAGAAGAGCTTAGGAGTGTCCTCTGGGAAGGAGCGTGTCTCTCGTAGTGGTAGACTCTCAGGGAGGAAAACTGAGTTTGAAATGCGTCATCAGTGTAGCTTTGAGAATTAAGATCTCTTGTATTAATACTTAAGGATTATCTAAGAACAACATTGAGATGTTTGCAAAAAAGAAGATTCTTTTAAGGGTTTATGAGTTTTGGTCCAAATTGTAACACTTGAGGCTTTCTTGTGTAATACTTGCTATCCCTGTCACAGCCCTTTACCCATCGCTTCGGAGCTCTGGAGCGATCCCAGCCGCAAGCAAAGAGGAGGACTTTTCATTGCTGTTTATACTTTGAGCTGGCTGGGTTTGGGAACACTGGAGTTTCAGAGCTCTCCTGGGATCCAGCTCCAGGCCACATGGCTCTGGAAGGGAAGCTGAACTTCAACCACCTGTGGATTTCTTCTCCCTTCACAGTACGGAAGGAATGAAAATTTCCAGGTAGTTTTCCAGAAAATTTCCATGGTTTTTGGGGCCATCTTGTCTGACTGACATCACTCATGGTGCTGCAAGTGCACGCGGCTTAGTCATGGATGCACTGGCCGAGTTGGCTCCCTGTGCCGCTGGTGCTAGCTGGAGCGCCCTTTAAATGCAGGGCGTATTTGAGGTAGCTCTCAAGCGTACTAATTTGCCCTGAAATTGGCCCGGAGCTCACTCCTAAGAATCAATATCTAGCCTTGAGGGTGAATTTCACCTTGAGACTGGCTTCGAGGCCACCTGCAAGGCAAGCGAAGGTGTCCCCTGCCCAACCTGCAGTCACTGCTGGACTTCCCACAAAGTGCTTTGAAGGGTTCCCAAGAGGGTGGCTGGCTCTACCCTCAGGCACAGGGCTGCATCTGGACTTGGAATGTGACTTTTTTTTTTTTTTCTTGAGGTTTTAAAACTGGTAGTTGGAGGTTAGGCAATTACCTGAAATTGCTTGAAATAAGGATGTGCATGTGAATGGAATTTTACACGCCTTAATTGTTATGTTGGTAGCTAAACTGACAGGTGGATGGCAGCAGCCTAGATTTACTAGGTTTGATACTATAGAAGCATTTTTGGTTGTTCCCAGGGAAAATGTGTTTCAGTGAATCGTCTAAAATCCCAGTTTCAGTGGTGTGTTAGGAGTGTGAGCGTTGGCTCAAGAAATAGTCTTGGAGTCTCCCAGAGGACTGAGAATTTAACAGGAATTTGTGACAATTGGCATTGACTGTGTGCAAGTGTCTATGGGAAGAGGGGGTAACTCTTTTTGGACTCTCACTAAATTCTTGGGCACAAATTACTGTATTGTACTAATGAGTTTCCAGATCAAAAGTACTTCATCTGAGTTTTAATGGTGCTTGACATAAAAAGGTTGTTTGAATTTATATCAGCGCTGCCTCCTTTTTCTGGCAGCAGTACAACACAGAGTAGTTTGGGAGATTTTTTTTTTTCTTCATTTCCCATGCCCTTCATTAGTGAATGAAATTCAGCTTTTTTTCATTACTAATTTCTTACCTAAAGTGGGAATAGTCCAAGCAGTTTCTTTTCATGTGGGAATCTTCCAAGTCTTTAGCATTTCCTCTTGCACTCTTTGAACTTGATTTATACTTTCCAAATGAGGGGAACGGAACTGGATTAAACACACTGTTTAAGATGAGGAGGTATCATTGCTAATATAATATATGGAACTATAATATTTTCATCAATGCATAAAACCTATATTTAAATATCCTAATGTCTTACTGCTTTTCTGGTTGGAACGCTTTGCTGAGCAGATGCTTCTTAATGAGCTCTTTACAGTAACACCAAGGCTTTTTAGTTGATTTACAATGCATGAAGAGTAGGGATAGTTCAAACTGTTTCTTCCTATATGCGTCACATTGCACTTACTTTAATCTGCCACCCTAATGCCCTGTCCTTCCAAAGTTCCTCAAAATCCTCTCTCATCTGGGACTATCCAAAATTCTCTCACATCTCAATAGTTTTCTGTAAGCCATAATTTTCTGACATCCACTCTTCACTGTCTTTTATCGAGCATCACTAAATATATGCAGTAATCTTGTCTCTTGCACAAGTTGTTAGGATAAAGAGCTGCTAATCTCTTTCCATGCCAAAAGTGTGCCCTTTGTTCCCACATTTTGGTTTTTATCCTTCAACTAATTTCTAATCGACGAGAGAACTTTTCACTGTGGAGCTATTCAGCCATGCAACTTGGGCACCATCACATCGCTCTTATCTGAGCGGCTTTGAGCCTCCATCTCCTCATCAGCGGGCCCTAGAATAAAACAGGGGTAGCAGAAATGCCCGTGTGATGTTGTGGGTCCATGCATGCTTACATCCCTGGAAGGAGGACTCAGCTTGTCATTGCCATGTACGGTTGTTTCCAGGGATGGGGCATCCACCACCTCTCTGGGCAACCTTGCCAGTATTCTTTAGGATTCCTTCAGCAGCTTACAATTTATTTGTTTCACTGGAGTGAGAGGCTTTTGAAAGTCTCCGAGACAAAGTGAGCAAACAAGTGCATAAACAGTGCCTCTGCCAGCTGGCTCCCGGCTGCTCCCTCATCCTCAGATCTGGCCATCGCCGCTGCTAGCTGGGACTTGCCCGAGAACAATACCCGAGGGCAGTGCAAGCAGTGTGCTCACAGCTCTGTTTGATCAAGGCTCAACTCTCTGTGTCTTTGGGTGGCTTCGAGGGTGAGGCTCGAGGCTGAAAGGCTCATCTGTGCACCCTTCATCCGCCTGTTCCAATGTTTTTTTTTCAGGGAGGATGTATTAACTGCAGGGCAGCTTCAAAAGGAATAGTAGTGACACATTGCTCAGTGTGAGAGCATTTTGTCTCCAGAAACCAAGCACCTGATAAGAGTCAGGGTGTTAGTACAGCACCGTAACCGCAAAGCAATATATGTGATTGACGGGAGACCGAGTATTTGGGTGTAGGCTTCCAGTTAGGAATGAGATACAGCTGGGCTGGGAGAAAGGGGTTTGCTGAAGGTCAGGTCTTGCGTCCTTCCTCACAACAAGGGAAGAGTTAGAAGAGGTTGTGCACATACTGCTTATCTCCCAGTGACCCCAGTGAAAGTCCTGCCAGCAAGCAAATGGTGGGAAACCCTGTTGTCTTGCATTTGGGTTTGTGGGGAACATGTGAAAGGACAGGAGCAGAATGCAGTGAGGATGGAGAAGCTTAAAATGAGCATGAACGGCAGGAAAAGAGAACACAGAGGCATCGTCTTTACAAAATCTCACGATGCCAAGCTGAAGTGGACAAAGGGGCCTCTGCCAAAACACACCTCCATGGGAGGCAGGCAGAGGGCACGGCTTCTGCGACCGGACCTCAGGTGCAGCAACCCCTGCCCACACTGCTTCTCTTCCCACCCCGCAGAACATGCCGTGGTGTCCAGGATACTTCTTTTCCTTCCCATTAACATCAGACTCAGAGGATTTTCTTAACGAGAAAGACCCACTATTTAAATTGAAAAGCAGGACTAAAGTCTGCATGAATCCCTTCCTTAGATGAGCGGAGCGCTACCAGAGGACTGGCAGAAGGCTTCCCGTTTAGGTAACTTGAAAGATTTTAGCTCACCCTAGTCTGAATAATTGAATTGACATGATTAGATCATCTTTTTGATGGCCTAATTGAATTATGTGAATTTCTAAAAGCCTTTCTCAGTACGGCTGATGAATTTTATGTTTGTATTAAGCCAAGCAGATGAGGGTGCAGATAAAGACAATGTTGCATACTTTCTCTGTGATTTCTGTAATGAATCTAGTCATAACAAGAGGTCAGCAAGGAATTTTTACGCCAAACATCAAAGGTTCATCTGAGTTTCTCCTGCACTGGCAACTTGCTCAGGATCTTGTTGTGTTAGGTTCCTGTGTGATTTTGCAAGTGATACGGGATATGATTTATCCGCTTGTTTCCTGGGCAGTCCGAGCAGCTAACAGAGGGAAGCTGCCTTTGGCCTCCACGGCACTTGAGCTGGTTTCCATTATCCCAGAGGTGAGCTCCTAAGCCCATGTACCTTGTGAGCCGGACATCAGCCCTACAAGGACAGACCTCTTTTCACTTGCTTTCCTGACCTTTTCCTGATCTTGAGCACAAGGTGGAGTAGAGGCAAGAGCAAGGCCAGCAGGCAGAAGGTGGATGTGAAAAATGAGCTTATCCAGCAAGAGTATCTTGATCTGCAGAAAGGACAAGGTGCCAGGTTCAGCTGCCTCCACCTGAACTTTGTCCCCAGGCACAACTGAAAGTGTCAAAACGATTGCAGTAGACAGGAAGTTTGTTTAGCCTGGAGTATCATAGCACGGAACAACAGGCTTGGGAAATCCTGCGGTAACCTGTGTTTATGTTTGGATGAACTTTGTGTCATCCGTTGGTTTTAAAAGCAGGAGATTTAATGCTGCGGGAACCTGGTGTATGTGAGGGCAGGCTGAGAGGTTCCTCCTCCCTTCCATCCTAACAGACTCCGTCCCTCTTGGGCACCCAAATATCTGCTAGTAGATGCTGCAAGCCTTATGTAGCTTCAGTGGCAAAGAGCAGCTGCCGCTTCTTCCGTTGTTACTCCTGCTTGGTACCGCACAAGCCTATTTTCATCTGCCGCGCTCTCATTGCAACTGCACATTTCTCTGCTGCAAACTAAGCCAAGGTGCAGCCTGGCCAGAATGTAAAAACTGCTATAAACAAAGCAAAGATTCAGGAAATTTCACTGCTGCCAGTATTTTCCCTTCTTGTGCTTTCTCAGTTGTAGCATCCCCACAGTCTGGCATCTGGAGCTGGCGAAGACAAGGACCAGGCCTGCAAAGTTCATGAAAACATCTGATACATCCCTTGAAAACAGGCTGGTGCTCTCCTGCACCTATGAAGAGCTGAGATGAGAAGCATGAGATGCAGTTGGATTTTTTTAAATGTCTGTACCTCTTATTTATACGGACAACATAATCAAGACAGGATGCATTTCCCACAATGCAGAGCCAAGAAGTTTTCTTTCTAGGAACAAAGTTAGTATTTGGAACACTTAATTTAAGTGCAAAAAGTCCAGATGGATTTTGACAACGGCCTTGATAGCTGTTGCAGTTTGTCATGGTTATAATCTCAAGACAAGAATTTGATATGAGATCAGCGTGGAGTTTAACAGCGTAACAAATGACAAAACTCATCTTCAGAAAACAACACCCCAGGGTGAATTTTCTTTCAGAAAAAAAAAAACCTGGACAGGGAAGATGAACTTTATCAGCTTGTGTAAAAGAAATCAGAAAATGTGCATTGAATTTCTGTTAAAATGAGACTGTGGTGTCACACCAGTAAATACATGTCATTCCCAGGCACTCCATAATGATTAGCAACTTGATGGTAAGAAGCCAGTGTGATTCTTAAGACTCGAAGATCAACGCCCTGAATAAATAAAAGCAGATAAATTTATGTTCTCTGAAAATAGTCTGTTCCTTGTTTTAGAGCCACTTGCTCTCATGGGTGCAGAGGACACTGTCTCTTTATAAGCTAGTTCAGGTTTTTGCAGATTAACTGGTCCAGGGGCTCCGATGACTGAAAGGACATCTCTGTGTACCTAGAGGGATGGTCTTGCTGCGACCTCCCGTCACAGGCTGGGCCAGGGCAACGCACCAAACCGCTGTGTTCACGTCTAGAACAGGAAATGGGTGTGAATGCAGAAGGTTCAGTCTTTAAGTTTTATCTTCTGACAGTCCTTGGTCTGAACTGGAGTGTCAGTGTACCCAGAGTTTCATAAACACGGTCCTAGTTCACTGATGAGCAGATGCTCTCCTAACTCCTTTTACCTAAAAATGATGATGGGTCACTGCCTACGTTCCTGTCCCGTCTCCTGGCTTTTATTCCTGGCTTTTAGTCACCATTTCACTGAGATTAAAGCCTTTTCTGTGTCAAGCCTGTCCTACGTTCATCTTTCTGTATACCCTGCTGCTCCTGACAGCGATGTTCAGGCTCTTTAACGTCCAGCTCTCTCTACTTACATGACCCCCTCCTCTCTCATTCCTTTCAATGTTTCTGCCCACTGACAGACACTGCAACTCTTTCCTGCTCCTGACCCTGCCTTCTGCTTCGTCCTTTTCCCTCTGGACCCACTCTCCTACCCGCATCACCAGGAACATTGCCTGTCACCTCCAGGCCACATCTATGATTTGGGAGTTGCCGTCGCATGCAGCAACTTTCATCTCTCAAAGGCTTGTGTCCTTGAAAAAAAAGGCTGAGTGGAGATGTTGGCACAAAGGGAACAGAGCAGCCCCTTTTCATTTGCTGACTTGTCTCTTGCCTGGCCTTCCCCTGGGCTCTGTGAGCTTTCAGTTAGGGATGCGACGTGACAAAGGTGACAATGCAGGCACAGTCCTGCCTCAGTCAGCACTTTCATCAGCGGAGGTCACCTCGGCTCCAGGCTTTCGAAGTCAGATGCTGTCAATTCCACATCCTCGGAAAGACCTACAATAAGGCTAGCAGCCTCGGATACCTGGACTTTGAGGCCACTGAGTGGCTAGGGTCTGCCCCACGGCTTTCCTGTGCTCACAAGGCACTGAGCCCTGTGTGGCCAGGACGTGGACATTTGACCTCTTCACGCTGTCCTCCACAGCCCGGCTACGTTGGAGCAGTTGCTCCAGTTGTTCCCATGCCAGGTCCCACGGCTTCGGACATCTCTACACATCGGGCAAGCTCCTTTCACCCTGCCACAGTCCCACATTTGTGGTGGTGGTGAGCCAGCACAGTAGCCTCTGCCCGATGATTCTCACGTCCTCTTGCCTTTTGGTTCTTGCTTGACTGTCCAGCTAGCGTGGGGCTGCCTGTCCTGCCGAGACGCGGCAGGGGACGCAGCCCTCCCTGGCTGTGCAGCACCGCTCACGCAATTTCTGCGGCCACTGCCATCACCAGAAAGGCTGGGTACCATAACCATCAGTGCAGAGCTTTGGTCCTCTTTGCAGCCACCAGCTGTCACAAGGTTGTTGATGCTCAGCTTGCTGATGGATAGAAGACCCCTGTTTGGCAGGACAGGTGTCCTCCAGCCCAAAGGACCATGGTCTGCTGCTGGAACAGGCTGTCCTTACACCACCCTTGTGTCCTGATGGTCTTGCATTCCCTTAAATATTAATGATGCCGTTCAGTTGAGCTGCCTCATTGCTGAGATCACATAGAGGGCAACAGTGAGGCTTTTTTTAATCTGCATACGCCATCTGCTCTTTCATCATGTAATTTGTAAAGGAGAGGCCCTTACATTCAGGAAAATAATGTGATACATAAACATACTGTTTTCCTGTGATATCTTTTATTGGGACGTTAACTACTCTAACTGTGAAAGATAAATAGGTTTAATTAGTGTTAAGACATTTCTTTTTTTAATACTTACAAGAGTCTAATTATGATTCTCTTTGCATGGGCAGACTCAGAATTTAAAGCAGAGCATAGGCTGATCTCCTCTGTGGCATGCGCTGACCGACGAACGGTGTGAGATCGCACGGTCATATTGCACTCAAAGAAAACACAAAACTGCTCACTTTCTGAGCTCCTGTCCAGGAAGGATCAGTTGTGTTCCTGTGGGCGCTGACTCTGCTGGGAGCTGTGTGGCTGTGAGTGGAAACTGTCCTTTTTCCATCACCGTGGAAAGCTTTTACCAGTCCCAGGAGGAGCCAGTTCAGCTGAAATAGGGCAGAGCACTGCGTGTGCTGACAACGTGACGTGCACCTTGTCAGACGGGGTCTGCACCTCCAACAGTCCGAAAGCGGCTCCTCTTCAGAACCCAGTTCTTTGGAGGCAGCAACTGAATATTTATTTACAAAGTACCGAGGAGCAAGGAACTCTCTCCTCATCATTTAGCTGTTACAGGGCTTGTTTTCTGGCCTCCCTGCGGGAACGTGAAGTATTTGACGGCCGTTTGAAAAGGAGTGTCTGTTCTGGCTCCCTGCATTCCCACAATGAACCAACTAAAAAGCACCCAAAACTAAAAACAGGCTTAGAGACGCATTCATTTAAAGCAAATTGGAAACAATTGGCGTCCCACTAAATCCAGTGTCCTGCCTTTTGTGGTGGGCAGCAGCAAGTGGCTTCAGGAGATGAAAACAGAAGCTCTATCAGAGGTGACCACGGGAAATCCTGCTCTTTGGGAAGCTTATTCCTGAGCCAGAAAGTGAACCGCATCCTGGGCTGCATCCCCAGCAGCGTGGGCAGCAGGGCGAGGGAGGGGATTCTGCCCCTCTGCTCCACTCTGGTGAGACCCCCCTGCAGCGCTGCGTCCAGCTCTGGAGCCCCCAACATCAGGAGGCCGTGGAGCTGTTGGAGAGGGTCCAGAGGAGGCCACGCAGATGCTGAGAGGGCTGGAGCAGCCCTGCTGTGAGGCCAGGCTGGGAGAGCTGGGGCTGTTCAGCCTGGAGAAGAGGAGGCTCCGGGGAGAGCTGAGAGCGGCTCCCAGTGCCCAAAGGGGGCTGCAGGAAAGGTGGGAGAGACTCTTCAGCAGGGCCTGGTGTGACAGGACGAGGGGTGGTGATTTCAAAATAGAGGGAGGTAGATTCAGATTAGATATTAGGAATTTTTTTTTTTTTTTACACTGGGGGTGGTGGAGCACTGGCCCAGGTGTCCCAGAGAGGCGGTGGATGCCCCATCCCTGGAAACATTCCAGGCCAGGTTGGCCGGGGCTCTGAGCAACCTGATCTGGTTGGAGATGTCCCTGCTCCTGGCAGGGGGGGTTGGACTGTGTGGGCTTTGAAGGTCCTTTCCAACCCTAGCCATTCTATGATTTTATGATTCTACATCAATCAGAAATCAATCTTGTTCACAAGATGGAACATCCCACCGCAGAGAAGTGCGAGATTTCTCCCCATTATCTTCCCGGCAGGAGAAATGCAGATGGAGCTGAATGCAAACTCACATTGATCTCTTGTTCTGGAGTCAGGGAGAGCACTGGTGGTTCTGAGACCGGCACTGGGCTTCGTCCAGCAGCAGGGCCAGGACTGGTGCTGAGCACCTTGCAGAATGCATCCCTTTCGCTCAGGAACAGCTCACGATCCGCTGTGCCTCTCCGCAAATGTGATGATATCTGTTAGGGAGTATCTGACAGGGAGATTGAGGCCTTACTGCTGCTCCTAGGCAGCACCCGTAGGAGAGGTGTTAGGAGCTGTTTCTTAAAAAAACCCTGATCTTAGACTTCGCTAAATGAGGATGGGTTTAAACCAAGGCACGGAGGGGAAAGGAGGAGAAGAAAGGTAAGCTAATGGTAAAAGAAGAAATTAAATATACTAAGAAAAAAAGTTGGAGGAAAGGTAACCTAGAAAGAGGCTCTCAGAGGTTCCAAACTGTTCACAAAGATGAAAAACCCAGAGACAGTTAATATGTAGAGCAAGGATCAACTTTCCTCTCTTGCCACTGTTGAAAAACTCTGAAGACTGGACGGCAGCCGCAGAAGATTGGTGTCGAGCGTGAACAGTGCGGCAGAGAGCCAGGGGAGGGCACCAGATGCTGCAAAGCACCAGCAGATGTGCTGCCACATCCCCAGGCGCCCGGGGAGCGAGAAGGTGGTGGGTGTTGGAGGCAGCTCAGCACCCTGAGCTTGCACCCATCCCCGGGCTGCCATTCGGTGTTTCATTGCTGGGGCATTGTCCTTGCAGTCTCTCCGGCTCCGTGTCCGGGGGATTTGTCCCGCTTTGCACATGTCCGTGTAGCTGGGAGGATGGATGGCTGCCCGCTGTTATACGGGCAACCTGGATTTGGATTTGTGCTCAAAGCACAGAGGCAGGAGGCAATTTTTCACACAGAAACAGGCTTCTGCCTGGGCATGAGGTACCAGGGAGATGCGAGCCAGGGAGATCACATCTGCACGCCCTGTGAAGGCAGGACCCCAAAGACAGCACTGATCCTAGAGAAAGAGGGTTAACGGTCCCTTGCAGCAGAGTGGGTGAGCTGTGTGGGTAAACAGTTTTTATTTCTAGGTCCACCGATCCCTCCGTAAGCGTTACTGGCAGCGTATCCGAAGTGCAGCTCAGAAATCAGCATTTCCACCTGGCTACCCAGAAACTGAGCTGTCAGCTTCCCTGTCCCCAGGCTCGTGGGGGCCATTACCGCTGGATTTGTTCCCTGAATATTAATCATACTGTTCCCTCTTGGGCACCCTGCCTAAAATAATAGCAATAAAACCCCCAGCATAAACTCAGGACTAGCACTGCTAAAAGGACTGGATTCCTGCACTGACTGTAGCTAGTTGTGATATTTAAGGGCCAGATCGTATAAGATGCTGCATTGTCTGGCCATGGTCCAGTAGATAAATAAGCTTTTTTTTTTTAGTGTTTTATCTCAAGACGGTGAATCACCCCTATTAAAATCAATAGGGCTAATCTCATTAATTGGGTAGATATATTACCTACCTCTGCATTCTCATCCTTCTATAATAAAAGCTTGACTGAACCATTTTTAAATTATATGTCAACACCAAAGGTATAACCGAAGTTGGCTAAAGTCATCTTTTTTATTCCAGATATCACACTTATTTGCAGGAGGCTGTGCAGCAGACTGCGGATTCCCGCAGAAGAGCAGAGCAAGAGGAGCTCCCCTGCAGCGTAATCCTCAAAGATGGTGAGTTTAGTCACCTCCAGCAGTTTCTCACCATGCTGTCAGGTTTCGAGACTCCAGTGGGACAGCAGGAAAATGCCTCTCTGAAAGGCTGTGGTGCAGTGGAACAGAGCTGTAAGGTGACGGAGCAAGGAAAGGGGAGAAGGAAGGGAGAAGGAGAAGAAGAAGAAAGATCTCCCTGCCAGCTCTGTCCTTAAAAGCATTCTACTGAAGGTGGAGATATAAAGCATCCCCTCGTTTCTCTCTCCTCCATGCCCAAGCACAGATTTGTCTTCCCTAAGCCAGTCTATGGAGCAGCAACGTGGCAGCAGCCCCTTCCTCCTCCTCGGGTGAGCCAGCCGCACAGCAGGCCCTGCCCCGATGGGCCTCCATGCCCATCTGCCCTTTGGCTGGTATCTGTGAGAGGAGGGAAAATATCGATGGATCTGGGAGGTGTGCCGAGCGTGTCGGGGGGAATGGGGGACTTGCAGGGTGGAGGTGACCCTGGACAGGCTGAACAGCCTTCAGATTGAGACTAAAACACTTGGTGTGATGGCAAGAGACGTCTCTGGACAGAGCAAAAACTTACCATAAAACTTCCAGGGGTTAGAAATATGCTAAAGCTTGGAGGGAGCAAAGGGTCACTGGTTTTTGTAGGGAATGGAAAAGCAGGGAATGGATGTGACGCTTTGTTCTTGTCGAGTGGCATGTAAACACACACACGTGTTCAGCAGAGGGTCACGGGCTGTGTGGGTGCTGGGATGTTTGTCCCTGCTATCCTCACAGACTCATCCCAGCATTAGAATCATAGAATCACAGAATGGTTTAGGTGGGAAGGGACCGTTAAAGCCCACCCAGTCCAACCCCCCTGCCAGGAGCAGGGACATCTCCAACCACATCAGGTTGCTCAGAGCCCCGGCCAACCTGGCCTGGAACGTTTCCAGGGATGGGGCATCCACCGCCTCTCTGGGCAACCTGGGACAGTGCTCCACCACCCCCAGTGTAAACAATTTCTTCCTTATATCCAGTCTGAATCTCCCTCCCTCTTTTGTGAAACCATCACCCCTGGTCCTGTCACACCAGGCCCTGCTGAAGGTCTCTCCCACCTTTCCTGCAGCCCCCTTTAGGCACTGGGAGTCCGCTCTCAGGTCTCCTCAGAGCCTTCTCTTCCCCCAGCTCTCTGGCCGGTTCTGCTTTCCAGGCCCCATCACCCAGCAGTTGTGGAGGTCAAATGGTCTCCTACATGGTGAACTGCAGTCCTGGTCCTGCAACACCCGCCAGCCCTGCATGAGGAGAGGCTTTTCCAGCATGGCTGCATCTGGCCTGAGCCTGGAAGGGTTTCCACCCTGCATAAGAAACAACCCCAAGCCTGGGAAAGCTATTTATTGTGAATGCTGGTGTTCCCAAGAGTGGGCACAGCAATAGGCCTTGAGTTGTGAATCTGTCACGTCTAGACAAGACCATGGGAAGAGGTGCCAGGAAGAAGTAAAATACCCACAAATGAACAAAGCAGCTCTCTGCTCTTCAGTAGGGTCAAATCATGCGAGGTGTGAAGGCAACGTATGGAAGAAAATTATTTTGGTTTCCAAATTTAACAGCTTGTTTCCTCTACATGGATAATTAGCAGAAACAAGATGAAAATATAGCTCGCTGGCTTTGCCCTGTGCTGAAAACTGGAGCTCTCCCTGCAGATGCCTTCTGTGTGTTTCCTCTAATTGAGCTGGCAGTCTCGTTTGGGCCAGCTCCAGCCTGCAGCTGAGGGAACAGCTTTGTTGGAGCTCGGATGAGTCCTGCCAGCGCTGCTCTTTGCCGCGTCTTCATGGGTGGGTGGGAGAGTAAAGGCACCTCACCACCGACCATCCGACCATGCTCTCCACTGTGCCGGTGTGAGCGAAGCCCGTGTAGCATGGAGAACCCAAGAAGGCAAAGCAGCCAAAACCAAAACTCAAAGTCCTGCTTTGAGTCCTGCTTTGAGTATCACAACTGAGGTCTCCTGCAGAGCCATGCTGTGGCAGAGACACCTTCGCACCATGCTGCCATCATCATCAGCATCTCCTGCGTCTCTCAGGCGATTTCTCATGGCTGAAGACCCTTTGCAGTAACCCCAGGAAGCCCAGGCCAGAGTCAGAGATCCCCAGGACTGCTGTTTCCAGTGGGAAATCACCTCCAGCTCCACCACTCCCTGTCCTGCTGCTCTCCAGAGGTACTAAAGGAGATGGCAGTCATTTGGCACGGCCACCATGTCTGCCTCTCGCTGAGCTTTTCACCTCCCTGCCTACCGTGTTCCTGCTGCTGGCTCCAAAGAGGAGGCTGAGCCATGTATCTGTGGTGTGTGGCCTAAAACCTGCACTAAACCGTGGGTGAGTGACTTTATCCAGGAGCAAGTCCAAGCAAACCCTGGTAAGACAGCTGCAGGTAGAAAAGAAATAATGGGCGACTCCTTGTGAAGACCCACATGGCTTTCCTGTCCCTTGATCTTGCTGCCATGGCTCTCCAGCCACCCTTCGGCACCCGGGGCTGCGACCGCTGGGTGCATCTCCCCAGCACTGGGGTTCGGCAGCGTTATGGCTGCAGTGCCTCTCACAGCAGGTCATGTCCTGTCTCTGTGGCTCCATCTCGGCACAACCGTCCCTGCCCTGGCAGCTGCCATTAGCACGGAAAGAAGCAATGGCAAACAACAAGAAGATGCAGGGGGAGGAGACTGCTTCAGGTGCTCTTCCACTGGCCCTGGTCAGGAATTTTCCTTCTCACAGCACAGAAGCTGCTTTGCCTTTTCTTTTCTGTTAATCCTGGCTCTAGTGATAGAGCAGAGATGTCCGGAGATAACATCACCTCTCCTGTGCTCCGCCTGCTCTCGCACACCCTCCCAGTTGCACATTAGAAACCCCATCTCTAGAGATATTTGAATATAGAATCATAGAATCATAGAATGGTTTGTGTGGGAAGGGACCATTAAAGCCCACCCAGTCCAACCCCCTGCCAGGAGCAGGGACATCTCCAACCAGGTCAGGTTGCTCAGAGCCCCGGCCAACCTGGCCTGGAATGTTTCCAGGGATGGGGCATCCACCGCCTCTCTGGGCAACCTGGGACAGTGCTCCACCACCCTCAGCATTAAAAATATTTTTCTAATATCTGATCTGAATCTACCTCCCTCTATTTAAAAACCATTGCCCCTCATCCTAGCAGATATATATATATATAAAAATATATAATATATCCAAAACAAGAGAAGCTGCTTGAAAATCCCTCAGATATGACTCTAAACTCTTCATGCAGAGCAACAGATGATCACACTGGGGTTTAAAGTAAATGCCGGGGACGGGAACACAGCCAGCATTTCTCCTCCTTGCGAGTGGATCAGTCTCTCCACGGCTGGCTCTCTGGGAGCATCTGAAGGGAAAAGCAAGGAGCTGGATGCAGTCACGCAGCTACGCCTCTGCAGACTGCGGCTGGGGACAGAGGTCCTGCTGCTGAGCCTGGGTGGGTGGAAAAGTGGTTTCTCCGTGCGAGCGCAGCTGCCGCCGAGGCTCACATGGCTCTGCGGAGCGCCGAGCCTTTTCCCCGTGCCGCGCACAGCTAACGAGCACAGCTTGGCTGTCGGATGTTTGCTGGAAACAAGCAAAACAAACCCATTGGCGGAACAAATGAGAATTAACAGCTAAATCGGAGGCAGTCGCTACCTGGCCACAAACGGCCTGCCAGCTGAGGAGGTGAAATCTAAACCGCGGGAGGAGCTGTTGTTCTCATAGCATCCAGGCATCGGTGAAACCCGCAGACCAGCCAGGCACCTGCGGTGTGGAGCAGGGTGGCAAGAGCGCACACGCTGCGGCGGAGGAGAGCCAGGCTCCCTCTGGGCATGGAGATGCACGCAGTTCCCCCCGCTTGGGAAACCAAATGGGAAACCATCCCCAACCCCACCAGAGTCAGCAGAAGAACATCCCGGTCTCCGGCCCCGTGTGCCTCCGTGCTTCCCAGGCTGGGACTCCTGACTGCCGCAGACTGTCTCATAGCCAGAGCCTGACCTTTCCAGCACCAATTAGCTGGGAGAGGAGCTGTGCAGCTAATGAGCACATGAAGGGGTTTATCTCACCCAGCAGGCACGGACGCTGACTATAAAATTCTTGGCAAAGACAACAGCTCGGTATTGATCTCGGGAAGGCCAGGTGCTCCGTCGTATAAAAAGTCACATAGAGAAACACTCATTGCTTCCATCTGACTCCCGCTGCTGCCCAGCGTCCGTGAGACCAACACCTCTCCAAGCCCAGCATGGCGAAGGGCTCTCATCGTGCAGTAGGTGACATTTGTTGTGCCCAAGGTTGTCGACGGCGAGAGGTTGGCATCCCCTGGGGTGGTCTCTGCTCTGCCCCCGCGGAGCCTAACGGGAGGGCGCCGGGCTGCACTGCCGATGTGACCAGCAACCGTCACAGCTTGCCCGGGGGAAGATGGGCTTGTTTGAAAAGAAAAGGGATATATCCTGGTTTCCACAGGTTGTGGTGGAAATGCTAGAGAACAGAGGAGATGGTAAGGCTCTCAGAGAGACCTTGACAGCTACGCTAGATCCACTGAGATCAAAGGGAAGGTCTTCTTGATACAGAGTTTGCAGGAATGAGGCATTGGGAGATACTCCCTGTGTCTGCCTGGTTTGGCTGGTTTTCTTTCAAATAAACTGGCCTCTGCGGCATCTGGAGCATCTGACCTTTCAGAAGGAAGTAAAAAGGGATCTCAGCATCACCGGAGAGCATCCCATCTGGGGACGGGGCTGGGGCACGGGGCTGGGGGAGGCTGTGGCATGGTGGAGCGGCAGCAGAGACCTGCAGGAGGGTCTCGGGGAAGCTGCCAGCTGCAGAGGATTTAGAGAAATGTCCCCAGTCCAGCCCCTCATACTCGGGAGATTTGAACCGGTTACTTTTCTTATTCCACCTACTTACAGCCAAGCGCGGTTAGTGCTGCTAAAACCGCTGTACGTGGGATTAAGAGTGGATAATTAGCCCCGAGCTTTTCTGTTGTCTGTACCTGCAGGAGGCTGGAACAAAATTCTGAGTCAGACAAAACCAACATTTAGAAAATGTACCAGGCCCGGGCAGAATAATCAGTCACCGGTAACACCGATTTATCTTGCCACACGGATGTTGCAACATCCACGCTGCCTGGTGCGGGGTTTGCAGGGAAAGGGCGTCCTGTAAATCTCAGCGGCACATTGCTCCAGTGGGAGATATTGTCCTTCTCACTTCACGGGCTGGAGAGATGCCTTCAGCTGTAACCGGGCAGCCAGCAGAAATATGGCAGAGAGGCAGGGTTTTACCGCAGAGCGCCTTTGCTGTGTTGCAGGGAATTGATTTTCCTTCCTCGCTCAGCCCCGGAGCCGCTCCTGCCATGTAGCAATCCCCACCACAGCCGTTTTAAACAAACCTTTAATTTGTGATTCTGGCCAGGTTGATAATCCCCAGGCTGGCGCATCCAGAGGAAATGAGTCTTGTACCATGGCAGGCTGTAATAATGTGTCGTAATATTTCTTCCCTTGGGAAACCCTGCCAAGGGCACCAGCGGTGTCTTGTGAACAAGGATGAATGAAGCCCAGCGATCCACCTGTGAAGCAGAGCTGATTTCTTCCTGTTTTGTAGACAAGGTAAGGGGCACAAAAAGGTTCCTGGGAGTTCAGGAAGGTCACCAAGATGGGATAAAACCCACGAATCCTAGCTCTCAATCTCCAGTTGAATTGGAAAATGCAGCAGGCTCACCATTTGAGTCAGCTGCCATGGAGGATTTGTCCCCGTGCTTTCCTTGGAAGATGATGAGGCAGTTAGACAGAGCCACTGCTGTGTAGCAGCTTAAGCATCAAAAGAAAAAAAGGCAGAGGTTTAGAGGAGCGTGGCTTAATTCACATTTGCCTGTCAGCTTGGAGCATGCTCATGACCAGATATCACAACTGAAGTAACCGATAACTGCTCGTTTATTAATCTCCGGTAACTCAATCTGCCCTCTCAGCCCCAAGTGCTGAGCAGAGACGATGCCCTCAGGAGCTGGAGATCAATTTAAATTTTCAGAAGCCTTAGTCCCTGACTCACTCCATAGTGCCAGCGCTCCTTATAATAACTGTTGAGCGGATTTTCTGTTGCGTAAGTGATCCTGGCTCCCTTTCTAGCAGCCCTGGCTGCCACGTTCTCCTGTGCTGAGAAAGTCTTTAATATCCATGCTGTGAGCCATGCAGGAGGGCACGTATATGCATGGAGAAGCCTGGGATTTGTGCTATGAAAAGCTCCCACCTCCCTTTCATGCCAACGCTGAAGTCCCCTGGGTACCAGTGCTTTCATGCAGCATCGTCTGGAGGAGAGCGGGGACTCTGGGGCCCCGCGTCGTGCTTCTTGCTCATCCCTGTTGCTGGGTGGTGCTCAGACACACTGGGCAAAGCTCCCTTGTAAGTGGCAGTTCCAGCAAAGGGCTTATTGTCAAACCAGACTGTAGAAATGGGGGAACCGAGCCACCAAGTTAGAGCAAGACGCGTCCTGGGTCATGCAGCCAGCCTGGCAGAGGTGGGAATCAAACAGAGTTAATAAACCCCCTCTTTAATGGCCCTGATGCAAAAAACTGATTGCTACCTGCTCTGAGAGGTCTCACCAGCAATCTGCCCGCCTCGGCCGGGACCAGCCCTCCCAGTTCCACCTCCCAGGCATCCTCCCTGAGAACTGAGAGCCCCAAAGCGAACGTGGCAGCAGCCCAGTGCTGCTGACCCAGGAGGCTCCGCTCCATTAGCCCCAAAACGTCGCTGCCCGTGAACGCTTTAATCCTGGCGTTGCAGGTTCTGCTTCTCCATAAAAGCAAAAAGCAATTTATTGGGAGCGTGGCCAATAATGGAAAACTCATTTTAGTTAAGAGTGGTTGGCAACTGTACCCTGCGGACTGGTGTGGAGTAACTATTTCAGGAAAACTGCTCTGTCCTGAAAGCAGAGGTCCTGCCTGCAATGGTCAGGCTGGGAAAGGGACCCTGACCTGCGAAAACATCCCACCCCATAGCCACAAAGCTGGAAACCAGCTCTAAAGCAGATGTGTTTGCTTTTCCCTCCTAGCCTGCTACAGCTCACATCTTGGGGGGCTCGGACAGTCTCCTGCTCTGCGTTTCAGCCGTTTCAGCCCATCAAGATCCAGGTGAGCCTGGAGATAAAGGGCAGGAGATGCTGAGGGTGCACCCAAATATCCTATTGATATCTGACTGCTGGCACAGGCAAGAAAAAAGGAGAGGTGCACTGGTCGGTTGAAATGTTTTCAGTTTTATTCAGATGCCGTACAGTTAGAAACCTGCTCCCCAGCCTGCCCCACGCAGCATCACCCCGCTGCTGCCGCCCCTCCTGCCTGGCAGGCATCCGGCCCCGGCCAGCAAAGACCCCAGCCCACCCCCGCAGAGTGGGGTCTCCTGCTGCAGAGCACTTCTGATGCCCCAGCCAAGGGCAATCCCATTTCAATGCTTTTCCTCCAGGTAAGGTGACACATCTGACGCCCTCGCGTTGGAGCCTGGCTGCCTGGCAGTTGGCGGCATTTGCAAAGAGTCCCTCTTGCTCAAGTCTTTAGGGAACCTTCGCAAGATCAGTGGAGAGTGAAACTCGTAGGCTTGAGCTGCCGAGGGTGGGCACGGTGCCTCCTGAGGATCCTCTGGAACAAGTTCTTCCTGGGTGTCCCAGTGGGGAGCTCCGAGATGGAGCTGCTCCTCCAGGAGCCTCATCTCTCTCTTCTCTTCCTCTTTGATTTCCAGCACAGCCGCTATCTGGACATCTCTGAGCAGGCTGGCACATCTCCTGGGCAGGGGAAGCCCCACTGGAGACCTGTAGGCCTGGCTGCCTCCACCGTCCTTGTGACCGATGGCATGGGGCTCAGCTGCTTGCGGTCCCTCAGGCTTCCACCTGTCGGGGAGCAGCCACCTCCCCTGGCAATGGGCATCCCAGGGCATCTGCAGGATTCCAGCTCCTCCTGGGAACTGAGAGGTATCTCAGCAACAGGACCTCAAGGGTAACCTGAGCCCAAGTGAAAAAATAATGCCTCTTTGCTAGTGACCCATGGGCTCTGCCCCAGGGTGACAAAGCTATGGGGGGTGGTGACCTTGGGGAGATGGGGCAGGGACAGAGCTGACCAAGCAGCTCTGGGACAGCCTGTGCCACAGCAGCGAGCTTGGCATTCGAGCAGGACAAGCTGGAGCCGGAGATGCCGTGCTCATCCTCCGCTGCTGGCTCTGAGCTGCTCCTCTAGGCTGTCCTCACCGGCCGCCCCTTCTCTTGCCCAAGTGCCTGTGCTTGTCATGGGCGTCCAGAGAGGAGACAGCGAACTGCGGGATGCGGTCGGGGGTCACCACGTGGAGGAAGACGTCCGTGGAGCTCTTGCCCTGGAGCGCACGGGGACAGAGCATCCCCTCCCCGAGTGACATGATGGGACCGGCGACGTGCTCTGCAGCAGCGCTGCGTATTTATCCTTTGCGGACAGCCCTGATCGCTCTCTGTGCGGTGACGCGCTGTGACAACGGCTGCCAGGTCCCTGCACCTGCTCTCTCCGGACCAGCAGCAATTCGCCACGCACCCGGGCACAGGGGAGACAGACGGAGGGGGACAACGGGTGAGGAGACGCTCATCCCCAACCTCTGCTCCTGCCTTCCTGCTCACATGCGGGGCCACCGGTGCCGGCCGGCTCCCATCACCCGTGAGATGGGAGTGGAGGAGGCACAGAGAAGAAGAAGAGCTGGATGAGCGGTGTAAGCTGGGGCTGCGGCGTCCGGGGCGGGAGGGAGCCGTGCGCTGGGAGCCAGAGCGCGTGCAGCAAGCGGCAAGGGATGAATCACCCTCCGTGGGCTTCAGGTGGAGCTGAGCGAAAGGGGCAGCCAGAGCCCAGAGTGGGAGACAAACACTTCAGCTCTGTCTAGCAAAACTCCTGGCAGGAAAACCTCCGCCTCAGCCCACGCAATTACCCGGAGAAATCAGTAATTTCAACCACTGGGGCCCCCCAGTCTCTCCTCCCACCTCTGCTCTCGCTGGGGCTGTGTGCTGGCTTGTTTCTGGCAGCTCCCTGAGTTGGCGTGGGATTGCTGGGGGGAATGGGCCCGGGCAGCCCCCAGGCGTGAGGCCACGGTGAGGAGCGACGTTGTGCATCCTCCAGACAGGAGCGTGAAACCGCTCTCCTGGCAGAGCCTCACCCAAAGGCTGCTTTGCTTTGTCCCCCGCTGCAGCCAGGCACCGTCCCCTTGGCTGAGGAAGCCTCCTCCGCTAGCAGGTGGATAACGGCTGCTGTACGTCGGCTCCTGCTCTGCAAATGACGCAGAGAGAGAAAAAGCAGCTCTGGTTTTGTGCGGTGCAGGGTCTATCCCTGAGGCAACGCGGCCGCCTGTTGTAACCTGCTGTTTTCGTTCTGTCCTGCACCAGGAACCGCAGAGGCTCTGCCGTGGGTTTTGGCAGGAGCAAGGCCAGGCTTGTTTTGACACAAACGGGTTGGGAGCCTGGAGAAGCCCAGGAGACCGTCTCGGACCATCTTGCACCTCAGGTCTGCTGAGAGGGGCTCATGTCTGTCCCCAAAACGTGTGGCCAGTGGCAGGGCTACAAGCAAGGTCTGTGGATGCTGGATACAGGTCCCACCTCCGCGAGATCACCTCTGCCACCATGCTCTGTTCAGCTGACGGAGCAGGGAGGTGAGCGCCCCGTTATCCCGACACCGTGCCCATCACACGCGCCGGCGTTCGCAGCAGAGTGCCTGTTACCTCACAACGGGGTAGAAGGACATCCAAACATTAAATGCCCTTCCCCACTCCAAAACTACCTGCTTGGTAGAAATCACAGCTGAAAATCCCTGCTGATAGTTGTAAAGCCTGGATCAAGCAGAAACTCGGCCCCAGCCCATCTGCACGGTGCAGTGTCCGGCTCGCCCAAACGCAGAGCGGAGGAGCGGATCGATGCTGAGCTGCGCACGTGGGCTGGCAGGTCCGTGTTGTCCACGCAACACCCAGCGCAGCTTCCGAGTGCGTGGTCTGCAGGAAGTTAAGGCCTCAGAGAGTGCCCAGAGAGGATCTGCTGCAAAGCAGCTTCTGGGGGTGCTTCCAGGGGCTCAGCCAAGCCCATTTTACAACCAGGAGAGCGCATGCGTGTGTGTTTATGTGCACACAGAATTGCTGGTTAATTGAATCAGGCTGTGGTTTCAAAGAACAGGGCTTACTCCCTTCCTTTCATCTTTATTGACTAAAATCCCAACCCCAGCTTCCCCGCAGCGTGGGAGCAAGGGGAGGGCACGGACTGGGAGGGATGCTGAGGAGCCTCCCCTCACCCTGGGTCCGGCTTCTCCCATGGCTGTTGGGCTCAGCAGGGCAGGATTTCTGGCATCTCCCCACCTTCTGCCTTCAGCTATTTGAATCAGCACAGAGCAAGGGGAGACAGCCCAAAGCGGAGTCTTGGCAAGCTACAGCCCCCACCAGGAGACAGGCACCCCCAAAACTGAGAGGAAATAAGCCCCTAACTGAGGGCCATCAGTCCTTGAGCAAGGCATCAGAACCAGTGCTTGTACCACAAGAAGCCCCATGGGAGGGCATTGGGCTGCCCCACTAATTAGTGAAGCTGGCAGCTCGTCAGTGTGATGAGGAGCAGCTGGGCCAGTAGCTACAAGTAGCTTGAGGGCTGTAGACTGGGGTAAGCTGGGTTTCTATTCAGTCTGAGTTCTTAGGCTTCATGGAGCAGCAACTGAGGCCACGCACCAGCCCAGAGAAGGTGGAGATCTGCCAGCAGAAGCCTTCTTCCTTCTCTAGCAGGTTCCTGTGCCAGATCCTCCAGCTGGGTTTTGTCAAGTACCTGGTAGGTGATGTTCCTGCTGCTGGAGGCCAAGGGGATGGGGTGTTAGAACCTTGAGACTGGTTGCTTCTTTGATTTCTCTGCCAGATCGTCCTTTTTCAGTCTCTTCCCTCTGCTATGCACTCTGTGTGCTCATCCTCTGCTTTCCTGCTATCCAGCTTGTGCCCTCCACCTGGTTTGGTCCTGCCTTGTTTCCCTTCTGCTGATTCATGTTTCTCTCCTTCTCTTGGCAGGAGAGGTCTTTGGTGACAATGTCCAATCTAACTAGTCCTCTTTTACCCAGCTTAAGCTGCTCCCAATCTCAGCACCACACTGGGACAGAGCAGGGTTTGAGGGTTTCACTGAGGACTTTAAATAGCTGGAAGTTCTCGCATGACCTAACATAGCACTCTCTTATTTGCAGCTGAAGATCCTTCAGAAAACATCAGTCTGGGTTGGATTTGTGATCCCTGTGGAGACCCTTATCAGCAAAGCTTACCCCACCCAGTCTCCCCCCAGGCCCAGACAACTTGCCAAGAAGCGCCGGGGGAGACTGACACGCCTCCTCCTCTCCATCATCCCCACCAGGATCCAGAACATCCTGGGCTACCCGCCAGCAGACTGGAGCCAGAGCAACATGCCCAAGGGTAAGAGCTGTGGCCACCTGGAACTGGAGGCTTTGCAGCGAAGAAGCACATAGCATGATGTCCAAATGCACTAGGGCTGGGGTTCCTACACTGGGTAGAAAGCTGGGAAACAGATACCTATGTTTGTTCTGTATGCATTGTGATGGTGCCTCTATGAATCCCTGCAGAGATCCGAGAAGCTCTGATCAACCCATCTAACAAAGCAAACAAGAGGAAGCGGGATGATGTAGCTCTGGAGGAGCAGGAGTCCTGGTTGGTGGTGCTGGAGAGGGACCTGCCAGAGGATGACTCTGAAGATGTCACATATGAGGTATGACATCCTGGCTGCTGAGCAGGTTTGTTCCTTGGGGGCTGAGCAATTCAGCGATGACTGCGTTCAGCCTCTCTGCTCCTGGTAGACTGGGAGTGTCGCTGCACAGGTCTGCAGAGGAGCCTCTGAGGGCTGCAGGCTGTCCAGAGAGCACTTGAACGTCACGTCCTCAGTGTCCGAAAAGTGTGGGTGCTCCCCTCATCCCATAACACTGAAGTTTCCCTTTGGCTGGTGTCCCTGCAAAGCAGCATTTGTCACCCTTGGTGGTGGTTCCCAGTGCCACTGGGAACTTCCTCAGGCTCCCTCTTCCCTCCCCAGCCCTCAGATGTGGAAACGGATAGTGAGGAATACCAGTCCCAGAATGACACTGAAGTAGACCTGGAGCTTGAAGAGCAGGATGGGACCATTGTGCTGAAGGAGTCGTCGGATCTCCAGGTGGGTGGGCCTGCCCCACACAGGCTGTGGACTCAGTCCTGGGTACGCTTACAAGTACTGGGCTGGGAAGATGTACTTCAGTCCTCCTTCCCTTGGCTACGGAAGGAGAGGTGCCTGGGGTTACGCGGGCTATTATGGATTTCATGAGGTCATTTAAGATTCCACAGAGCTGCAGTCTGACCATGTCCCTGTCTCTGCAGGTGGAGGACACACAACCCACTGGAGTTAGCAATATTCCAGAGCTGCTGGCTGCAAGCACGGGGCTGGGACCAGGGAATCCAGCTGGACCCAGCAGTGCGGAAGATGCTCCAGGTATCAGCAGTGATGATGCCCAGAAGCCAGAAGGTGATGTGAGCAGTGGGGATGGCAGTGAGCAGGAGGCTGATGCAGATTGTGATGACAGCAGCAGTTTGTCACAGTATGGGGTAAGGACTCCTCTGTGTTGAGCCATAATCCCACCCATCCTCCTTTACTGTGGAGCAGGGGAGGTGTCACAAGCCCAGGTGGCCCCAGGCTCTGAGCCTTTGTGACCTAGCTCTCCATTCTGTTTGCCAAGTGAGCTTAGAAAGGGCTGCAGGGGCTTTAGTTCTTCTCCCTATGCAAAGAGACAACTCAGTCCCCGTATGTTGTTGAGATGGTGATGGGGATGCACAGTGCTGTGGGCATCTTCACCCCTGAGTGACAGGACTGCCAAATGCCAGCTGAGCATCTTGTGCTAGTACCCAGGGCCACCACATCTGAACTACAGCCATTGCCAGCACGTGACCACAAGCCCTTCATGACTCGCTGGCCCAGATATCTTCTGATTTAAAATGTGGAGGACTCATGGGAGGGTTTTTTTTTTCATTGCTAGCATCTTCGTGTGGGGAAGATCATCTGTTCTAGACTACTCTAGACCCATTTTTTTGCCAAAGCACTGATGGATACCCTCCCAGTTCCCATGAAGCTGGTGCTCAGCTGCCTGGCTGCAGGGAAATGGAGGATGAGAAGCGCAGGGTGGGTTGGCTTGTACTCAGCAGCTCAACACCCCCAGTGCTGATCCTGGCTGGCCAGCGTTACAGGGAAAATCTCTTGTGTCTTCCAGGATAAGCAGGAACCCTGACCCATGGACCTGGACCTGGACCTCTGCGGTGGCTCCAAAGTGCTCACTTCTCTAGGGCAGCTGTGTCCTTGAGTAAGCTGTCCAGTTATACATAATGTTGATATTTTTTGAACTTTATAATAAAATCTCCTTATTTTTTTCATGTGAATTGGGATGCAATTGGCTTTCAGTACCAAGCCTATGCACCAAAGGGCATGGATGTACTGCTGTGGGGAGCCCACGGTATGGGGCTGCCAGTGAGACCTTCCCCTCTGATCCCTCCTGTGGAGAGGCTCTTCCTGGCTCCTGGGAGGGTGGTGACTTTGGGAATGCAAAATGTGTGATGGGAAGAAGAGTGCAGGGAGTGGAGCCGCAGGCTCAGGCTGAGCGGAGCAGGGTAATGCAGGAAGGGAGCAAATCTCTACCCTTGGGGTAAACCAACCAGCTTCATGTAGAGCCCGTTTTGCTCCATGAGCACTCCAGTCTAATTTCTGGCTTCTTTATACCTGGGTGTTTCTGCACTTTGGCTCAGTGCAAGAGTTGAGCAAAGGGCATTTTGGGGTCTGGAAAGGCAGATTGGGATCAGAAAGTGCCAAATGCTACCCAGAGCTCTGGAGTAATGCTGCATCAGTTGTCTGGAGCAAGTAGCAGCATCTTGAAGTTGCAGAGAGCAGTAAATACTCCAAAATGTGAGTGTAAAAACAGGCACAGCTCAGTGTCTGGCTCTCTCGCTCAGGGCCTGCCCGGAGGCTGTGTCTGACAGCAGCTGCCGTGAGCTGTATCTGCGTGTGCATCAACTTGGACTAACGATGCTCCGGCTGTTAAAAATAACTGCAGCATCCTGCGGCAGGGATGTTGTGCTGGAACAAGCTGAGCTCTCAGGCAGGTTTAACGTGGATGGGCTGGGACAGCTCTGCTCTGAGCACGGCAGCGGGCAGCCGCTGCTTCCCCACCAGCTCTGTGATGTCTGTGCTCGACCCCTGCCATGGGCAAAGCCTCTACAGAGGAATCAATCCTTCCCAGCTCTGAAGGGAGGGAGGTGTTGAGATGCCCCGAGGTCTTGTTCTAATATGTTCCGTTTCATATGGGCTGTAAGAAAGAGTGGGAGTTAACAAACAGGATGGTAACAAGGATGGAGGTGCCCTCACTCCCAAACTCTGCTCTGATCAGGGATGCTAACGTCTTTCTAATCAAAGATGGGTTCTTCTGTCAAAAGCAGCTCTGGGGTGCTGTTATGGCCCAGGGCTGTAGCAGGTTTGTGATTCCCTCAGACTAAATTAAGGTGAAATGGCACCAAACAATCAATTTAGGATTTTATTTAACATTTAGTGGAATGACTTAACTTTGAAAACTTGGAAAACATAAAAGGGGTTGATAGCCAGAGCTTTTACCAGCTAAGAAGGAAAACAGAAAAGGGAAAGAGGTATCGTCACCCTTGGATCCAGTGATGATGAGTGGGCACGCAGATCCTCTGGTGAGCGTGTGGATTCTGGTGGTGGGGGCACAGTGGCGGCGGCTGTGATGGTCTTCTGGTGGGGGGCTCGCAGGCGGGTCCCGGAGGCCAGGTCTTTTATAGCCTAATCCCCACCTCCGGTTCTGCCCCTTGAAGACTGGTATGGTCTGGTTCCAGAGAGTTCTCAGTCCCCTGTGCAGGGGTGAAGGAAGCCTCTCCCTGGCACCCAAAAGTTGGCTTTTCCCCGTACAGATGTGGCCAGAGACCTGGTGCTGATTCCTTGTACCTCTGCTCCGGTCGGGCATGCCTTGGACTAGGCACAGCCACTCTTCTCCCCAGTTAAACCAGTTATTTGTGCACCATCAATGTGCACAGTCCCGAGTGGTGATGCTCAGCACCCTTCCCCGCAGCAGTGTCTCTTTAAACAAAGGTACGCCTCTCACCTGGCCTTGCGTGCAGCTGCCATGGCACCACTTTCATTACCGCTGAATAATGGCGAGATATTTCTTAAGATTGATAAAGGAGCTGATATTGCAACTCCTGGGTATTGTATTGGGCTTTGCATTAATTCAGTTGTTCCTCGTTTGTGCTCTTTCATTCTCTGCAGCCAGCATTTTCGAAGCAGAGATTAGTAAAACATCTTTTAGTGGCGTGTAGCTAGGTAAGGGCTTTTTCTGAAATCTGTGCAAGCTTTTCCTGCCTGCTCCTGAGCTTCAGTAGCACTGGATGGGGAGATAAAGAGGAGGCTTTATTCATTGTCTGGGTGCCAGGCTGCAGAGGGATTGCTCCTCAAAATGTGGTGAAGAAAGCCACCAGCACTAAATCTGGCTCTTGGAGCTCACCTGCAAATTAATTCTGAGCACACCCGCCTGCAATGAGGGGCATGCCCAGAGCTTCCAGATCTTAAGCCTTGATTGAGGAAGAGGAGAGCTCCTCAGAGGAGCACGGAGGAAGCAAATGGCTCGGTGGAGTGAGAACTGGCCACAGAGCTGCTCTATCCCAAGGTCATCCGTCACCTTGAATCCAGCCCCTGTAAGCAGGTGATGTGCATTAGTGCTGTCGGTGTGGGGAAAAGGAGGGATGCGATGGGAATGCTGCGAAGGCTCAGCCTGGAGAGAGGCGGCCGATCGCCTGGGAGGTGGCCTGATGGGTGTCACCGCTGCCAGGGCGCAGCGGGTTCTGCGGGGCTGTGAGCGGGCTGCCCCAAACCCCTGCTTGCAGGTGGGCTTTATCTCGCTGCAGTGGGATAAGGGTTGTACATCCCAGAATACACACATTTGTGGTTAAAAGGCTGCTCAGGGTGTTCCGGTGGTGCTGTTCACCAGGATGTGATGTCACAGAACCTGATGCTTTTTTAGGACTTTGCTCCTTTACAGCTGGTGGAGGGGGGGCAGAGACCAGGGTGTAGGAGGGGTGGGGAGTGTTTTTCTGCCAAAAGGCAAGGCTCTGCTGAGCACCTTCCAGCATCTCTTCCCTCCCTCTCCATCAGCCAAGCCCAAATTTTGTGTGGCCCCTTCTCACCCAGGGTGCCAGAAGCTGGGCAGAGGGGGTGGCCATGGTGAGAAGCAGGGTGCTGGAGCTGGGGTAGACGGTTTTGCGTTAAGGAGCATGCGCCCTCCCTCCGCGCTTGCACACCCTGGAAAACTCCAGTCGCTGATTTTTCAGGCCGGGATGGTGGGAAGTGTGCAAGCCACGGGCCCCAGATCCACACCTTCCCCAGCCCCAGCGTCCATTTAGTCTTGGTGGCTTTGTGGGTGACACCAGGGCTTGTCCCATCGCCTTGACAAGGGCCACCAAAGAGCAAGCCTGGTGCTGCAGGAGAGAGGAGGACGGGAAGGAGGAGGAGGAAGAGGAGACAAGGAGAGAAACTGGGAGGTTGATGGAGTGGTAGGGGGGCGAAGGGCTGAGCATGACCCTTGGTGGAGCCTGAAGGGGTACGTGAAGGTGACCCTGATGGTCGGGGTCCCCAGGCCACACATGGACCAAGCAGCCTGTGAAGGGTTCTGCGCTAGACCGATGACGAGGGTGTTGTGTGGGAAACAAATCGCTTAATTGAGTCAAAAATGATCATAATTAGCATGAGCAAATCCAATTAGGAGCCACAGGCACGTTACCTTGGGCCTGTCATCAGGAGCGTACGGGGCTGGGGTGGTGCAGGAGCGGCCCCACGGCTGGGACGGGCAGAGAAAGGGGCTGGTGCTCATTAGTGTCCTCTCCTCCTTGGGCTGCTGGCTCTGTGCACTGGCTGGATCCTAATTAGGCTGGAGAGATGGATTTGCCAGGCTGTGCTCAGTGGAGGGGTGAGTGGTTGGTAACGGCACTGATGGGCAGAGCTTCGTAACAAACGCCGTTGCTGTCGGCTGTTCAAAGCTGGTAGTCGAGAGAGTGAGAAATCCCATTCCAACCTTCCTCTGGGGCTGGAAGGAGCATTTTGCCCTTTCCTCCAAGGAGCAGAGAAAAACTGTTCCTGTTTGTCGTTTGGGGTGACCGTCACTTTCCTCGCGTGCCTGGGGGCTGCAGAGGGGGACGTGCACGGCTGCAGCGCCTCTGCCCTGACGTGCTGGAAATAATGAGGTTAAATGTTAAGTGCAATTTTTAAATTACAAGAGGCATTCCTTTCCTATCACATGCATACAACTGCCAGGGACTGAAAACATTAATTTCCAGCAAAATCATCTTTATGGGTCATAAATTTTGTTACAAAATTTCTTCCTCTATTTTGGGAAGGCACGAAACCGTGGTGTTTCTCTTCTCATCAGGCTTTGCTTTCCTGTTTGGCTTCCTGTTCCCCCCAGAACGGGTTGTTTACACCACTCCAGCAGTGAGGAGCAGGCCCTGAGCTCCACCTGGACCCCATCCCCTGCCTTTTCTGCCCAGAAACAGCTTCTGTGCTGGACTGCTCTCCAAGGGACCCTGTTGTGTGGAAAGCAACGCATGAGCCTGCGAACCCCCAGAGATGCTGGGCTGTGGTGCTGTGCCTGGTGTGGTCCTGGCTCTGCCCCAGCAAAACCAGTATCCCTGTCAGTGGTACCGCAGTTCCTGAAATGCATCGGGAGCCCTTATGGCCTGGGAGCCTCCTTCCTCCCAGGCAGCGGGGTAATTTGGGGGTTCCTTCTGCCCATCCCGCTCGGCTTCCCATCACCTCCACGAGAGACGTGAACCCTCAGCAGCGCAGGCAGATGCCTGCTCGGTGCTGTCATCCACGTGACAGCTCACTGCGATAATCTCGGCTTTATCTTCATGCTGCGACAGCGGCAGAAAGGGGGGGAGATGTTGATGTGTCCCTGGCGAACTGGGTACGAGCTCCAGACGGTGCCAAGGGCTTGTGTTGAGGACCCGGCTCTGCTCTGCAATGCAGCCGGCGTCGAAGCGCTACAGCTGCCCCAAAACCAGCAGGTTTCACAGCTGGCATTGCAGCTGCACATCTGTGTGGTCAGGAGACAAACACTGTCCCCGTATCCGTTCATCTCGCAATGCCCTGGGCGTTGTCGTTGCAGGATGAGGCTCCTGTGCCTTTTCAGAGGACGTGGGGTGGTCTCAGTCGCGTGCGGTGGTTTGGAAGCAGGGGTGGTGGTGGGCTCTGCTTTGCTGAGGGCTGTGCATGGTGAGACCCATCCAGGCTGCCTTGAGTTGCCCTTCAGGGATTTTGCAGTTGCCAGTGAGGACTTTTCATCAAGGCTGACCACCGCTCCCAGCAATTTGTCTGGATCCAAGAGTTCAAGGATGCCTTGGATCAACTAAGCAGCGTTTTAGCCCTGAGCTGAGCGCCCAGGCCCCTCATTGAAAGGAGGGCTGCACTCGAGGGTGTAACTGGGAGCAGATGATCACACCAGCAACAGAGTGCTCCTGGCATCACCGATGCCGCTGGAAACGGAGCCATCACCTGGGAGGTGCACGGTTTCCAGGCCAGATATTTTTGGCTTGTGTGTACTCTGAATGCTGAAGTTTTCCAAAGCCCTTGAGCCAATATTTGTGCTGCTGCCCTCGCAGCCTCTCGAGCTGGAGCCAAGCCGTTGGTCACACTCGGGTGGCGTGGAGAAACCAGTGCTATACTGGATGCTGTGGCTGGGCTAGTGTCCAGCTGGGAGATGGAGAGCCGAGGGCCCAGAGCCTTCTTGCATGTCACACTGCGAGCAAAGTGATGGCAAAGTCCTGAGATCCAGCGGGCCGGACCCCCCACGCTAATGGCTGAGCTGGGAAATGAGCTGCGCCTCTCCCGCAGCGGCGGTGCCGGGTGTCTTTCCAGCTAAACCACGGTGAAAGCTCTTGAAAACAAAGCTGGGAAGGAGTGTGCTGCGAGCATTAATAGGCACATCTATTAGGTGTGTGACTCACACAAGAAAGGAGAGTCATTTTCGGGTCCGATTAGCTTCATTCCTGCACTTTCCGAAACTCGCTGTATTTATTCATGTTTCATTTAGGATTCTGGGAGATGTTAGCTCAGAAAAAGGGGAGGTGACAGGGAAGGCTGAGAGCCAAGGCCAGCTCCCACCCCAGCCCTGGGGAGGTGAGGAAGGATGAGGTCCTCGCTAGCGAGTCCATCTCCTGGTGCCTATGCTCTCCGGGTAGGGGGTGCAGGAGCCCGAAGGGGCCACGGATTGCGCTGAGCTTCTTGGCTGGTGTGCCTTGGATGCGTCTGCAGGGGAAGAGGCACCTCTGGCTTCAGTTCAGGGCTGGAGCATAGGTCACCGTCCATCCCCTTCTGCTCTGACACCCTTGTGTCCCCAAGGACCTTTCTGCTCTGCTCTTCTCACCCCGGCAGGCTGAGCCCCACTCGCCGTGCGTGGTTGTTCCAGGAGCTCCAGGTGCCTGCCCTGTGTCGGTGTTCTTGCAGAGCATGGATGAGGTGGGCAGTCTGCTGAGACCTCAGTGACTCCTCCAGTCATCTTAGTAGCTTCTGGCTTTATCACCAGAAATGCTTTCTCAGGAGAAGCCTACAGCCAAGGAAACCTCATGCTTGGAACAACTCAGTGCAACCAAGGAACAACCCTGGCTCGCATCTTCCACTGTGTGCTTCAGCCAGGCCCCTCATCGGCTCCAGGGTCTCCAGTAGAGCCATGGGATCTAAAGACCTCCTAGTTCATCACCAGCAAAGAGCAGGTCCTCCCACCTCGTTTTCAGTTTTTAATGCAGCTCCCATCAGAGGCAGGAGCGTGATCTGCTGACACAAAACCCAACCCTCACGCACCTCTGAGGAAGTAGGAGGCTTCTCTTTTTTGCTCATGAGCTCCTTTTGTCCTTGGCTGCAGCTCACTTGTGGATCAGAGGCGGGGAGCTTTGCCCAAATGATGGAAACAAGCCGGTTCCTGACATCCAGGCAGCAAAGGGGATTTCATCCTGGGCTTGAAAAGCCTGAGGTGCACGTTAGGGATGGGAACGGTGAGGGAACAGCAGGCGCTGAAGGCAGGCATCACGCGTTTCCCTTAAACGCAAGCAGCCCGGAGGCAGATGTCCTCCCAACAGCAGTGCATCATTCATGCAAGAGTGCTCCCCATCTGATAAATCATATTAGAGAGACAAGACACAATGGGGCTTTTAATTATAGAAACGATTGCCAAGGATTAATGACAGTAGCAGTGTGATGGATTATTGCTACTCCTAAAGTTTAATAAAGCTTCAGTAGTTTTTGTCAGATGTGGAGAGCAATAAGACAACACTTCCTTGGGTGTTTGCTCCCATTTGTTATGGGAAGGGACGGGGCACGGGGCTGAGCGAGGTGGCATTGCCTACGGGGAGCCATCAAGGTGGAGTAGACCCTGGAGATGGGACGGGCCCTGCAAGGTGGAGCAGGGGTGGCTTGGCTCAGCGTCACCGGCCATCAGCCAGCATGGATGTGCCTCCCAGGCTCATGTAATCCAGGTGGAGGTGCTGGTCCCCACGAAGCCCTGGACGGATGTGGTGGCACCTGGTCTGCAGCTCCAGCATCAGCGTCTTTGCACCTGGCTTTTTCTGAGTGAAGGATCGGATCCTGACTGATGGACCCATCCTGCTTCCCAGATCCCAGAGAAACCCCCCGGCCTCCCTTTCTGCCTCCCAGCAGCCTGGTGAGCCGAGCGCGGGGCTGCCCTGCCTGGGATCCAGGTTTAATCTGCGTGGAAGACACCGCCAGAGCCAACGGCTTGGGGAAAAACCGCAGAAGTCGGCAACAGCTTCCCTTTGCCTGCAGACCTGATTGTCCCGCCGCCAAGGAGGTTGGTGCTGATGGCAGCTGTCAGCGAACAGCCCGCCAACGGCTCGCCAGCCAAGGGACCCAAATGCAGAGCGACAGGAGGGGGAGAGCCACGCGGGGGCACCGGGGGTGGCTGAGCCGTCCGAGGGGAGGTGAGGTGGAGCGAGAAGTGCCCGCCGGCAGCCTCGAGCTGCCCTTCCTCTGCGGGATGCTGAGCGCTCGGTGGTGGAAAGCGCGGGTGAGGCTGGGTGCAAGCGTGGTCTGCCCAGGGCCTTTGCTGTGGGTGCTGCAGGGTGAGGAGAGCATCGCCCGGGGCAGCCCCGGTGTTGGTACCTGCCCCACACAACTCCCCCATGCTGGGAGCTGGGCTGGTGGCCCGCGCGCTCCCTGCAACGGTCCCGGGAATCGCAGTGCTCCCTGAGCAGCACTGAGCATCCCCCCCTCCCTCAGCACCCTGAGCTCCGGTCTTTCCCTGGATGGCAGGAGGATCCCAAGGTTTGGTCTGGGATTTACCCTGGGGCAGAGCAGAGAAGACTGGTGCAGGGTGAGGGGTGAGAGCAACCCCACGACTCAGTCAGGGGAAGGGATGCCGTCTCCAGACAGGCTGGATCGTGCTTGTCCTGGGTCACTCCTTCTCCGGCCAGTTCCCCCAGCAGGATCTGGACAGCCCAGTCCCGCTGTCCTGGCACGCTGGGGGACGGCTGGTGGGAAAGATTTAACGGTCCAGCCTGTCTTATGCTGGATTAATAATTCATTGTACGAGGGAAGGTGCAGCGATCTTCGCCCTCTCTCACATAAGAAGTGCTGCGAGGTGCAGAGAGCTGTCACTGGTGTGACAGGGAGGGAACGGGGACCGGGTGGCAGGGACGGTCACGGTGGGACAATGGGCACAGCTGCCCCTCTCCTGTCGACGCCACGGGGCAAGACGCCTTCGGGCAGGGAGACGCAGGTTGACAGAAGTCTCTAGATCCATGTGCCAGGTAGAGCTCTTGTTTCCAAACAGTTTTTCCTTCCACCGAGGACGTGGGTGGATTTGCTGCCTGCGGAAGCGCGGCGCTAATAACGCTGGCCGGGCGCCAGGTGCAGCGCCGGCTCTCACCTCCAGTGCTGGTGCTCCCCAAAATGCTCCCACAGCCCCTTTCGTGCCGGTCTCCCCCCACCCCACGCAGCTGCCCCGCGAGCCCTGACGGTGCAGACCCCGGCGCTGAGTCTCTCCTCCGGCCGCGTTCAGCCCCGAAGCATGGCTTGGCAGCCAGAGGACCCCGGCACCTGCTCCCACAGCGGGCAGAAGGGATGAAGGCCATTCTGGAAAGCGAAATGCGGCACCGCAAAGCTTCACATGTGGGGCGGTAGAGACCTCAACAACTGGAAACAGTTGGATTCCCTGGGGGAGAAACTGCCACCTTCAAACTGGTGTTGGCCAACACCCCTGGAGACCAGCACGTGGATGGAGGATGATCCTCCTGGTGAATTTTAAGCCATTTCCTCTTTAAAACCTGTTTCCTACCCACGACGGCCTCTCCTCTCTGTCCCGCAAAGGCCCAGGGCTTGGGCAACAGCATCAAGCTGCCAGATAATAATGTGCTCGTCACAGAAAAGTTCATTTCCCAAATCTTCCTGCTTACTAAAGAATTCGTCAGCTATCTTCCATCCCAAATTAGACCTTGTGGACCCACCTGGCTTATGAATCAGCTCTACCATCACTGCGTACCAGCATAATTTGCCTCGTTCTTCAATATAATCGTTCTCATCCCACTCAGAGGGTGTAGAGCCTTAAAGATAGGCAGAAAAAAAAAAAAAAAA
>WHYT01013820.1:0-24387 GCA_009806455.1 Tetrax tetrax | reverse complement strand
GTGCTGGACTCAGCAGAGCAGTAAAAGATGAGGTCTGGGGGAGTTTCTTCCCTCGCCATTGGAGGTCATATGCTGGGCATGGTACGCGTGAGGGCAGGGAAGATGGGGAAAATCGCTGGGGATTGGAACCTCGCCGCAGCATAAGCCTGGCAGTGCCTGGGGACGCGGCCCCGAGCGATTCACGCCAACGCGCAGCTTTTCTCCCAGGACGGTGTCTTGTGGAGCGACCAGTGGATCAGAAATGCTGCCTAACTGCGAGCGAGCCATTAAAAATGGGCGAGGAGCTCGTCTTCTGGCCGACAATCCCCAGCCTGGGCAGTGAGCTCCCTCCTGCTTGCACTGCCAGCACCCCGGTCAAGCAAGAATATCGCGTACCTGCAGCATCCCTGGCAAGGGCCATCCCACCACAGAGACGGGCACCATTTGGGGGTTTTTGTTGCCACCGTGCTCTGTGCTCCAGTCGTGCCATTCTGTTCAGACTGGCTGGGGACAAGGCTGCCGTGACTCGTCTGCATCGGCCCCGTCGCTGACCGGGAGCCAGCAGCTCCCAGAGCTGTGAGCAGAGGCGGCCGTGGCTCGAGGTGATGAATGAAGGAGAGGAGAACCTGGTCGATCTGTGTGAAGCGTGAAGACAGACGCCAGGGTTGTGGGAGCACGGGGCAGAGAAGGCACTGGGGACGGTTTCCGTCTAGCGGGTGCGAATGGCGTGTTTGCCGTCCGCGGCACCGCAGTGCCTGGAATCCTAATCGCCTGCAAAGAAGCTCTAATGATATTTGAAAATGAGCTTGGAGCTGCCGGGAGGGATGCGATGCCACGCTCAGATAAAGGCAGGCAGCGCGCGCGCTGAGGGAGGGCGAGGGAGACGGGGGCGGGGAGCGCGTTTCGCACGAGGCGGCTGAGTGAAGGGAAATGTGGGCTGAATTTCATCAGGAGCAATTTCCGAGCGAGGGAGGGAGCGAGTAGGCAGCAGAGCGGCCGCCCCCAGCTCTCCGACGGCGAGAGGGCTGAGATCCTGCCGGGCATGGCTTCAGCATGAACTCCTGCACTCATTCAGCATTGGAGAGGTGACCTTGGACCCTTCCCCACCTTCTCTGCCACATAGAGAAAAGAGGAGGCGAACAGGCAGCATTTTGCAAAAAAACTGCAGTGCCGGCGCTGTTCATCACCCCTTCTCCTGCCCGTCTGCGTCAGGACGGCCGCGCTGCCCCGTGATGGCACCCGGTGCAGGTCTCGGTTGGTTCTGCTGGCAGCGGTCGCATGCGTGCTGCTGGATTCCCCCCGTCCTTTCCTGTGCCCACTCGTGAGCAGAGTGCCAGGCGGCTCAGCCAGCCTGCGCAGAGCCGGGCAGAGGCTCCGTGGCAGCCGTCGGCCTGGCCCCGACACGAGCACGCTGGGTGGGCACATAGCAGCACACGGGGCCATGAACCAGGGCAAGGAATGGGAAGGAAATTGCTGCATGGGCAGGTGCCAGGTGTGCTCCTTGGTTGAGGATGGCATCTGCCAGCTCCGAGCGGAGCCGCCTGCGCTGCTGTTACAGAGCCACGGCCTCTGGGAAAGGATGTGTGCTGCCCGTTCACTCTGGTGCAGAATGACTGCAGTGCTGACTTCTGTGTGTGCCCGGCCCTCGGGGGAGCCCTGAGGGCCCTGGTGTTACAGAAATGTGCGGTTTGGGTCTGTAGGCCGAGCCAGGTGTGTTGGGAGAAGCACTTGCAGCCACCGTGCCCAGCTTGCTGCCTGCCCTCGCCCTGCAGCCCAGCCTCCGTCTCCCCAGATGCTCAGCCCCGGGGACGCGCTGCCGCTGAGAGCGGCTGCACTCAGAGCTGGGTTTAAAGCCTGAAATTTCCTGCTCCCTGTTGCTTTTGAGTCAGGCAGGGATCCCGGCATGAGGCAGTTGCTTAGGTTTCTGCCCCCCAAAGACCCTTCCCAACCCCGCAGTGTCACTGCATGGCCCCCACCACGCCGGGCTGCTCCCAGCCCTGGGGACCCTTGGGGACACAGACGGCTCTGCAATCCTGCCAGGCTGGGTAGCAGCAGAAAAACCCTGCTCCGGAGCTGAGGATCGCAGCAGGAAGGAGGAACCAGGGCACATCCGCTGACAGCGGTTCCTCTATCGATGCATCCCAGTATCCGGAGTGCCTTGCTGGATTAGGTGGGCAAATAGAAACCCCCCAGCTGCCCGGAGGAGAAAACGAGCTGGGCAGCAACAGCCCCACCTGCCAAGGGGAATAAACCATCGGCTGCGGGCTCCGCGCTCGGCAGCGGGGCCAAGAGCCAAGTACCGGGGAGAGCAGCCCCGGAAGGTGAGCGCGCAGCACCCAGAGCACGCACGCTTCCACGCCGGGCTGCGAGCACAGGGCGCTGTGCAAGTCGTCCCACCATCCGGCAAAGCGGCCGCAGAAACGATGTCCTTGGAGAGGGGGCTGAGCCCCGCCATCAGCATCGTGCCGGGTGGTGGGGGGAGAGATTCAGCCTGTGCTGGGGAACCGGAGATAATCTGCTTTATCCTCCTTTGGACAGGGGAACGGGTGCGCCAGTTCTGAGGGCCATGGAGCGTGCAAAGCTCCTCCTGGAGCCAGTTGGCACTGGTGTTCGGTGGTGCTGCAAAACTGGGCCACAGATCTTGAAAAAGAGATTGGGGGAATCCTCCTCCCATGGGAGCTGGTCACCTCGGGCTGACTTCGCTGTTGGAAGGGACACCTCGACCCAGGCGTGGCAAAAGGGCTCATTGGGGGGCTCCTAAAGGCGGCCGGGAGCGAGGGCGCGTGAGGAGCCGAGCACCAGCTCTCGCCATCCCCTCTCCGCCGTCACTCTGACCCTGGCAGTCAGAAGCAGGGAAAGGTCCCTCTCTTTCCCGCTCAGATGAAAACCTTTCTCCTGACCGTGTTTCTGCCGGGGACAGCTCAGAACAGCGGGTGCTTGGCCAAAGAAACTTTCATTGTAGTTACCAAATATTTATAAAAAGTATTAGGATTCGTCATCGGCTCAGGCTGTGTTTGTGGAGCAGGTACGTATGTCCAGTGCTTTGTAGGTAAATACAAGGGTGAGATGTCTTCCCTCAGGGGTTCATGCTCTGAAGCAGATCAAAACCGCAGGCGTAGGAACATCGGGGTCAGGGCAGAGCGAGCTGGAGGAAATGGGCTTTGTAGGGGGAACAACGCCGGCTCCGTGGGGAGGAGGTCACCTACGCCGCTTTGTGGTGGAGCAGCAGCCCTGTCCTGTCCTGAGCTCCCCAGACCCCAGGAATGGGGGCAGCAGGCCAGGCCCCTCCGTCTGCGACATGGGTAGTGAGAAGCTGGGGTCCCACCATGGCAGGTCCCTGGGAGAGGGTCACTCCAGGCTGGGAACCTGCGGACGGAGCGGGCCTCCTCCAGCCAGAGGAGAGGACAAGGTGGGGTGGTGTCCCCAGGGCACCCAGGGCCTCGCTGCCTCCAGCCATGCCGTGTCACTCTCCACTCGTGTTTGGGTGTCTCCAAAGCCTCTGACCAAAGCACCTGTGTGGGGAATAACCCCCTCCGTGTGCCCCTGGAGCCATCAGGCACTCGGGAAAGAGGGACTGTGGCACGTCCCAGGGCAGGGCTCAGCTCTGGTGGGACGAGTCCTTGGGACTGTGCCATCCCCAGTCCCCGGGGTTTGGCTGGCTCTGGTGTGGACGCATTTGGGGTTGGGGGTGTGTGGGTGTGGTACCCCGCCAAGCGAGGGCTGGCTCCCTGGCATCCCCAGGCCCTCACAGCATCCATCCAGTGCCAACGGGGCGCTGGGTGACCTCCCCAGCCACCTGGGTTCTGCAGGGTCCAACTCCAGCTCCTTCTGGATCCTCCACGTGGACAGGGAGCCATCCGGCCGGCTCCTTCTAGGAGTGAATCGAGCTTTCCAATAGGCAAAATTAATGGCCACCGAAAGTCTGTAGTCATCACATGGCTCCCACTGCTGCATCCTTAGAGGGGGGGAAAAAAATCACTGCCTGTCACCGGAGCTGGCAGTGCCGGAGTGCCGCGTCTAAGCCGGCGGGGGACCAGCACGTCTGCGGCGCTGGGGGCTGGCACCGGCCCCCCCGGCAGGCAGGGAGAGGCCCTGGCCCCTGGGTTCAGCGGGGAAAGGCAGGCAAACTGGGGGCAAAAGGGAGTTAACCTCCCTGTTTATTTGATAATTTATTTTTCCCTTGGCACGTTTCAGCCAAAAACTCTTTGGGATTTTGAGTGCGTGCCAGAGCAGCTGTGATTTTTTTATTTCTCTCTTGCTTGGTTTGTTGTTTTTTTTTTTTTAAATGGTTTTGCTGAGTCTGTGTAAAAATGCCCCAGAAAGCAGGAAAACTTCTCAAGACGCTCCCAGCGCTGGCTCGCTCGGAACGGCACCTCCAAAAGCAGAGACCCTCTGGGAAGCCGTGCACACCAACAGCCCCGGCGCGAGGGCCCTGCCACTTTGGTGCTTTTCCTCCCGAGCTGGGGACGGGGACACCTCAACAGGAGGAGGTGACACTTGTGTTCCCTTCTGTTCGCAGAGGACAGCTGTGACGTAGGTGGCCCCGCTGCGTCCCCAGCCCCGAGGCTGAGCAAGAGGCAGAGTTTGGAGCGATGTGGTTGACGGGTCCCCGTCCTCATTTTTGGGGAGGGGGAAATGTTTCGCGCAGGGCCAGGCTTTTGGGACAGGGGTGACAGGGGACATAAGGAGGGGACCAGGTCCCATCTCAGCACCCCAAATGCCATGGCCCCCAGCAGGGTGTGGGCTCTGGGTGCACAGAGGACGGGGGACCCCGGCCCAGCCTGCGCCCCGTCTCCTGGCACAAGGTCCTTTTTCATTAATGCTCATACTGAAGCCAGTCTTAATTAACTGGAGAGCAAGAGCGAGGGGCACGGCCCCGCGTGCCTCTCCGATGCCCAGTGCAGCGCAGCGGGGCTGTTAACTGGAGCCTTTTCTCCGCATCCTTGCCCTGTTCTTCGTTAAAGCCCAAAGCGATGCTGAAGGGGCATCGAGGAGGTGGTGACCGGAGCACACGCAGAGAGGGAGCGGGGCTGGGTTAAAACCCACGCCACGGGAGCTCATCACAACCCCCTTTTTCCCTTATCCTGGGCAAACCACTTGTCCACGTGCCTTAGTTTCCCCCAAATTAAAAGAATGGTACAAAGGAGACATGGTGAGATGTAAATAACTTGGTTTTTCTGGTGAGAAGCTTGGGCAGGGGACAAGGACGAGGTGGCCTCCTCTGACCTAGGCTCCCCCCCACCCTGCTGCATTGCCAGCACTCTGCACACCCTCCCAAAAAAAAAAATAAACAGCTCCAACCCTGGCCAGCGGGCAGGAACACATCTTCCATCAGACAAAATCAGATCAGCGCTTGGCTCCCAGCGACAGGAGCGCGAGCCGTATGGATGAAGCAATTCCCCCTGTCCCTTGATTAATAACAAGGCAGGCCTGCGGAGCGAGGGCGGGGGGGGGGAACGCTGTTTAATTGACTCCGGGTTTTTGAAACAGTGGCTTAATGACTAGGTTCAAATTAGGCAGAAATCACCTTTTCTTCCCCGGGGAACTGAAATGAAATGTGAATTGCTTTGGCACGCCCCCCCTCCCCACGCCAGCCTCTTAAAAATACATCTCCAACTAAAACAGTTGCATTTCCTCACACTTGGATTTTTCATCTTTTATTAAGCAGATAAATTGTCGTTCTTTAAAACAGGAATGAAATTCCTTCACACCCTTGTAAATCTCCCGGTTTTAACCACAGATCCAAGGATGAGGCTGGGGATGGGAAAACCTGAGATGCTTGTGCCTGCAATGAAATTATAAATCCACATCCCGGAGCAAACGAGCAGTAGGAGGCAGCCAGAAACCTCCATCAGCAGAAGCGCTGGGCTGCAGCGAGGGATGGAAGTTGCAAGTGGAACAGATAAGGCACCCAAGCCGGGAAAGCTGGTGGTATTTCTGGCCACATCCTGCACAAATCGAGCCAATTCGGGCGAGAACATCTACCAGGGGAGCTCGTGGCACTAAATCAGCCCGGGATTCGGCGCTAAGCCCTGCTCCTCACGCCTGATTTCTTCCCTCAGTTTCCCTATCTGTAAAATGGAGGACACGCTGCCAAGCCCTGCTTGAAAACTGCTGCCAGATGCGCAAAATGTGAATTTTCAGGTGATGCTTGTCGGCTGTCACGCAACAGATCAAGGGCACAGGACACTCCGCTTGAGCAGCCCGCGTTCCCTAAGCCCCGTGACCAGCAAGGCTAACGGCAGCCCGGACCGAGCACGGATGAATGGAGAAGAGCAACAATTCTGCCCTGGAAGGAAGTCAGCCCTGACGAGGGAATTGGCCTCTCGCATCCTCAAAGCCTAATTGACCAAATCATCCGCGTTTGTGGGAGCGGAGAGGGACAAGCAGGGAGCTCCAGGGAGGAATGGCTAATGGTGAGCGCTGTTCTCGTGTGGGATGTGGGTGCTGGGGGGTGCGCAGCTGAATCACGTTATTGCCCGGTGAGCTTGGCATTGCTGTGAGGGGCAGCGGAGCCCATGGCAGGGGTAGGAACGTAGGGGGTCTTGGCTGGGCTGGGGGCTGTGCTCATTCCTGGTGCTGTCTGTGCTCTGTTTGTCCCAGTTTTCCCTTTGGATAGGGGGGAAATGGCCACGTTGGTCCACGATTGCCCCTGTAGGGTAAGTCTTCAGGGCAGAGAGGGGAGCTGGACCCTGTCCCAGGGCAGGCAGGGTGATAAGGGGTGAGGAGGGGATACAAGCAGGCTGGTAGGGGGCTGGGGGAGCCCAGGTAGGGTGATGTGGGGGTACCCGGGCACACTGGTGTCGAGTCAGGGTCCCAAGCAAGGTGATGTGGGGGTACCCAGGCACACTGGTGTGGGGTTGGGGTCCCAGGTAGGGTGATGTGGGGGTACCTGAGCATGCTGGCATGGGGTCGGGGTCCCAGGCAGGGTGATGTGGGGGTATCTGGGCATGCTGGTGTGGGGTTAGGGTCCCAGGTAGCTTGATGTGGGGGTACATCTGCACGCTGGTGTGGAGTTGGGGTCCCAGATAGGGTGATGTGGGGGGTACCCGAGCATGCTGGCATGGGGTCGGGGTCCCAGGTAGGGTGATGTGGGGGTATCCGAGCATGCTGGCATGGAGTCGGGGTCCCAGGTAGGGTGATGTGGGGGTACCTGGGCACGCTGGTGTGGGGCTGGGGTCCCAGGCAGTGCAGCCCGGGACTGAGGGAGCCCCTGATGTCGGGCGGGACCCCTCCCCTTTGGGCACGGCAGAACGGGGAGGGGACCCCCGTGCCCCTCCCCGCCGGCTCTGCCCGTTCCCCCGCCCGCAGCTCCGCCCGGGGCCCTCGCCCCGGCCGCGTCCCTCCTCCGCGCTCCCGGGGGCGGCCGGGCCGGCGGGGGGCGGCTCCAGGGCCGCTCCGCCGCACGGGGAGCGGGGAGAGGCTCCGCCGCCGCCGCCGGGGCCGGGCCGGGGTCCGTCCGGAGCCGCCCCCGGGGCTGCGGCTCTGCCCGAGCCGCCGCCGCCGCCGTGGGCAGCCCGGGAACCGGAGCCGAGCGGTGAGTGCGGGGTCCCGGGGAACGGGTGGGGGGTAGTCGCGCCGCGCCGGACCGAACCGAACCGGACCGAACCGGCGCCAGCCGGGGCCACACGTGGGTGCAGGGAACCGGCCGGCGCCGCCCCTGGGACCACCCTCCTCCACCTGCCCCCGCACCCCGAAACCGGTTCCCTGGGGTCTGCCCGGTCCCTGCCCCCCCGCAGCCTCCGGGCAGAGGGGCTGAGCTCCGGGCGGGGGGCTTGGCGGTGGCGGGCAGGGCTGTTACCCCCGCCACACACCGTACCCTCGTTTAAATGGCCCCAAGCCGGCGCAGAGGTCCAGCCCGAGCCTCCCCGGCTAAATCCTCCTCCCTGCCCCCGGTGCTCCGGAGGGGCTGGTACCCGCCATCTCCCCGCCGTCGCCCTTCTCCGGCAGACCCCAGCCGGTCTGACCATCCCCAGGCGTCGGGAAGGGTCTCCTCCATCTCCTCTGTGCCCCCCAGTCCCGCAGGCTCCTCACCCTCCCGGGGCCCTGCCTGCCCCCTTCTCTCAGCATCCTTGATTTTAGGGCTGGGCCGATTTTCCCGTTAAAAACCCCAAGGTTGGTTTAAACGCAAACATAACTGGGGCTGCGCTTCTCGGCGAAATGGAGCAGGCAGCGATCGCGGCATCGCGGCTGCTGTCGCCGTTCTGGAAGAGCAGCCTGCCTCTTCCTACTCCAGATCCCCGCGTACTTTTGTGCCAGTTTCTTAATCCACTCGCAAAGCGGATTGAGCTAAAACCTGACAAAAGGTGCTCTAATTCCCGCGGCGTTCGCACAAGGCAGCGATTCCGGAAGAGCAGCTGCTCTGGAAATTCGTGCCCAGCCTTACCCTGAGATGAGGTTTTTGGGGATGGAGAGAAGAGGAGAGAGGAGAACAGAAGCAGGCAGAGCGCCTGCAAAACAGACACAGAGCTGATCCGTGCGTGGATCTGCAGCCTGGCAGCACCGGGAGCAAAGAGCATCAGCTGCGAGGCAGAGGGGCCGGACCCCGGGGACAGAACAGGGTTGGGGACACTCAGTGGCCCAGTGAGGGCCAGTCTGGGCCTTTCAGAGAGCTCCCACTTACTGCTTCATTTCGTGGCTTGGTCTTGGCTGCCAACGTGCTGCTGCCAGCTCATGCCCTGGCTGGGGACGCGCTGCCCACGGGGGTCCTGCCTGGAGCAGCCCGTTCCGATGGGCGCTGGGTACCCAGGTCCAGCCCCGCTGCTGGGGAGACACCACAAGAAAAGCCCCATCCAGGGAGGCAGAGTTCCTACAAACGTCTCTTTCCATCTAATCACAAGGAACTATAAAAAAAAAAACAACCTAGAGAAGCAGAGTTGCCCAGTAGCTCCCAGTAACGGCTGCTCGGTGTGATATGTTCATGTGTGGGATGGATTCTGTTGCTGGCCTTAAAAATGCAGAAACACAGGCGGCGAACCCCGCGATAACCCCTTGGTGAACGGGTGGCTCGGGGCTTTGTGCCCCAAAGCTCTGCTTTGCGCCGCTGCTTCGTCATCCCTTACGCTGCAGGATGGAGCCCGGGGGATGAGGTACCCGCTGCCCGCGTCCCCGGGGCGCATCGAGAAATGTGGCGCGTGTCCTTTTGAGCAGAAGAATTTGAGATCTGTTGGGGAGCTGCCAGTCTGACAGCCCGTGATTGATCTGGTTTAATTTGAGGTAATGTATTTATCATCGGCGTTTCTGCGGCCCTCGTTAAGGCGGAGGGGAGGGAGCAGAGTTGCTGCCTCTCGCTGCTGGTGGACTGGTAGGGCTGGGTGAGTTTTGGCCGGAGAAGCTGGGAGAGGTGGTTTCTGGTCCTCCCAACGTCTCTCCTGGTTTTCAGAGGTTACAAAAATCCCACTTGGATGTCTGCAGCCTTTCCCAAAGCCCTTGGTCCTTGGCTGAGCTGAGCTTGGGGGAAGATGCTCTCAAACAAACGCCCAGCCTGCAAAGCAGCCAGAGAAGCATCCCGAAAGCAGGGAGCAAACGTGTTCCCACTGCTGCTGGAAGCAGGAGGCAAAGCAGCTTCGTTGGGTCTTTCGGCTTAAAAATGGGCAGATTTTGCTTTTCGTCCTGCCCTGTTGGGAGGAGGGAGCTGGAGGAGCAGGGAAATGGGGGCTGGGTTGCGTTTCGCCCCTCTTGGGCTGCCCCTCGGCGTCGATGCCCGGGGTGGGAAGCGGCTGTGGGGGGCTGAGCGAGGGGCTCTCTGTGGCAGCAGGGACAAATCCTGCACCGTCCCCGTTGCTGCCAGGCTCAGCCCTCCCCGAGGGACACGCTTGTGCCGATGCCTCACTGAAGATAGCAGGGCTGGGGGCTTTTTTCCTATTTTTCTTTTTTTTTTTTCCTCTGTTGAGCTCAGGAATGTCTGCTTTTATTAGCTGTGTTAATCCTGGACAACGCATCCCTCGCTCCGAGGCCCAAACCTAATCGCTGCACTTTCCCTCCGAGCGACGGCACAGGCCCGAATTAAATATTGAATTTAAAGCCCGATGGTACGGATGGGCAAGAGCACCCGGCCGGATTTGCGTTCAGCGTTGATGTTGTTGGAATCAATTTTTTTCAACTTCTAGTTGTCGGTTTGCCACCGTTTCGCCCCCGAGCATCCCGTTGGGAAGCGGGTGGCCCCTCTCCGCTCAGCGGCGTGGGGAGTGGAGGCTGTGGCGAGGTGGAAGGAGCAGGCGGTGGTGGATGAGCTGGGCTGCTCCAGCAAATACGAGCTGCGTTGCTGCTCCGTTCGCATCCCCGGGACGGGAGCGAGCTGTTGCCCTACCCCTGGAAATAACATCGGGAACGTAAAGCGCATGGAAGGATGAGTTTTCTGTGGGCAGCGGTAATTCCCACACCGCCGGCTCGCTGCGGTGTGGGCAGCCCAGGTGGGATGCCCATCACCGGCAGCATCTCCCCAAGTGCCACATCTCAGAGCGAAGGGACCTGGGGACCGAGTGAGGCTCGTCCCCTGCCCTGCTGAATCACCGAGTGGCGGTAAAACATCATCCCGTGCCTCAGTTTCCCCATCTGTATGTGGACGTAGCCCGGAGGCCTGGCTTTGTAGGTGGGTGTACTCTCTGATAGCCAAAATCCCACTGCCTGTCTGGGTCTGCAGCTGTAAAGCCAGGACTGAATTGTCTGAGGAGCACGGAGGGGGCATCACGCAGCATCCCTCCGGTCCCCGGGCAGGGGCTGCAGCGCGAGGGTAGAAGGCGCTGCCGCCAGAGCCCGAAAGGAGGTTTTGTGAGTCCTGGAAAAACATCGAAACGAACAGGCGAGGGCAGAAATGTTCAGAGCAGAGATTTGAGAGGAGATGAAGGAAAGCAATAAAACCCAGGAGAGCGTTTGGAAAAGATGCCGAGAGCGGCTCTGGCTCGCCGGCCGTGGTAGGGAAATTGATTGAGCTTCGAGTGTTATCGGTTGATTTTTCTGGGAGGCTGTTTTTGAAGTTTCTGTAGGATTTACCTTGAAAGACGAAGCAAATGCTTCCACCAGGGTTGGCTCCGGGGATGCGGGAGCAAGAGGGGCTGGACCGCAGCATCGCTCGGCCGTTGGCAGCCGGCACTGGGCAGCCGTCGTCAACGATGTGCACTGGTTTCTCCTTCTTTTGATCCCTTTGCTCTAAGTTGTGATGCTTTGGGGCTGTAGCAGGACCCCCGTGCTGGCCCGGGGGTGCCCCAGGCCCACGGGGTGTTGGAGGTGGGGCTGCGACTGGGCAGGATGTGGGGCTGGGGATGGTGGGGGTGGCAGAACTGGAAATGGCACTTGTCATCGGAGAGCAGAGCCCTCCCCAGGTCCTCCCCTTCCCTCTTCTTCATAGAAATTGGGCAAACTGGGGACAGGAGCAAACTGGCTTCAGCACAGACAAATAGCAGGGACTTGGGAGCGTAATTTGGCCAAACTGCGAGAAATGGCTTCCGTGTGCATGAGTTAAAAAATTTGAAGAAGCTAAAAAGGGTCTGGGCTGCAATTCCCAGCCTGCCATGATGCCTGGGCATCCGCAAAGCCGGGGTCCTGGGTACCAGGCTGGGGAGTGGAGGCAGCATCCGTCTCGCTGAGCGGCTCTGTCCTGAACGGCGAAGCCGGCCGCTGTGCCAGCACGTGCCCCGCTCCTTCCCGCGCTGTCTGGCTCAGCCCAGCTCTTTCCTTGCTTTTCTGCCTTCCTCCCCGTGAATTTTTCATGCGGCCCTGGGCTTCGCTGCAGCCATCAGATGGGTTTGTTTGTTTTTGTTTTTTTTTCTTTTAAAGCTGCATCCCAGCTCTTAAGAGCTCAGACCTGGAGCGCTGGGGCTTCTCGTTTGGCTCCCGACCTGCCAGCCAAAATAGCAGCGACCGATAGCGCAGCGGAGAGGAACAAGTGTCACTGGGAATTGAAATGACAGATCCCAGCATCAAGGTCTCCGAGGGTTTGTGCTTTATTAAGCAACAGTGAGTTCATGGGAAGGGACTTTCACCCGGAGCACCGGTTGTGTCTACAAGAGAAGAGAAGCAGGGGCTGTATTTAGGATGAGCTGTGTGATGGGAGGCAGGGCCAGGTGCCGCGGGAGGTGAGCTGGGTGAACTGGGCATCCTCGCCCTGCGACAGTGAGCCCCATCCTTGCAGAGCCCAGGGAAGATTTGGGATGGGAACGGCTCGGCTGTGAGACGCTGCAGCGGGACAGCGCGCGATGGTGCGGGGCAGGGATGCTGGGGGGTTCCCCTTGCCTCTGCAATGGCCTGTTTGGGGTCTGGCACGGCCAGGGACATGGGGCTGCGCTCCCTCCGAGCAGGATTCACCCTCTCTGCAACATTCCCGTCCGCAGCACCCGTCCGGCCACCGCATCAGGAGGGAAGCGGAGGCTGCAACCCTGAGAGCGAGCCGATCCGTGCACCCGTCGCTCCCTGCCCGATGCTGCGTGGTCCCTTGCGCAGTTCCCTCTCCCTAAAATGTGGGTTTGTGATGATGAGGTTAGTTAATAGATCGATGTTTTATCTCTATGCCTGAGGGTCTTCCTCTTCCCACCCCCCTCTCCTATTAAAAATTCATTGTTTCTCCCAGCTGCTGTTGCTAGAGGGAGAAATAAAGGAGGTTCATGGAAAGGAGGAGGGAAAATATTTAATAGAAAGGGAATAAAAGAACCATGCGAAACAAATATTGTCCCTCTCTCCCTCTCCTGGGTGCCTTCGAGCCCAAGCCCTACCCCTGTCACGTTGCGGGACCCCAAAGCTCCCAGCAAACTCAAGGAGGTCTGGTGGGACCTGGGGTTGGATGAGGAGGTTGAGTGTTGACCTCCGATTTGTCTCCCATCCTTGGCATCTCCAGAAAAGTCCCCGCAAGGCCTCGCTCGCTTTTCCTGCTCGATTTGGACGCTGTTTCGGTCCAGGCTGATGAGAGGGTACATTTGCGGGCTGAAATAATTTAGAGTGGGATTGATGGGCCAGCTCACCTGGCCCTGCGAGATGAGGAGCTTTGGCTGTCACGCGGAGCTGTTGGGCAGCTGGGATGGCTGTTTCATAACCGAAGGTGGAGGAACGGCAGCGTGGCTGGACCGAGCAGGACTCAGGTGGGCTTGGGAAGGTGCTTTCCATCTTCACGATGAGCGCAGTCTGCACGATGCTCCTCGCGGGTTGGTGGGCAGCAGGGGTTTGCAGAGAAGCAAACCATGAGGGTGGTTGGTGCTTCTGACCTCTTTTTTCTAGAGTCACCCAGTCTGACCTTCCCCGTGCTCAGGACAGCTGGGCACCAACTCTTTCATATCGCCAGAATGAGCTATTTTGTATTTTTCCATTTAAATCTCGTTTGAAGGAAAGTCCATCTGGTTCCTTTCGCACTGCCAGAGGAAAAAGGCTGCTCGCAGGTCAGCTTTCTACGCGGCATCTTCTCACTGGAGACCCAGGCAAGGCTGCACGGTCAGGACCTCTGTCTCTTCTCCTTTCCCTCACAGCATAAGGTGGGATGGAGCAGGGCCCCCATAATGGAACGCTGAGTGGGGCTGGAGAACGAGCAGGACCCTGTAATGGTGAACCGAAGAGACGTAAATGAGATCGAAACTGTGACCTTTCTGTAAGCGGGAGTATTAAATAAGTGTGACAAACAGAGAAGAGGGGGGAAAAATAATCCTGCCCTTGTCAGTCCTCACGCACGGACGGCACGGAGCTGGAACTGCTGGTCCGCTCCTGGGGAAGCGCAGCTGGTGACGCCGAGCGTCCCTCCTAGCCGTGCCCGGTGCCGCGGCGGCGGCTGGGTCCAGGAGTTATTTTGGAGGCCGGACCCTTTCCATCATCAGCAGCTCAGGGAGCGGTTTCTCTTCTTGCCTTCGGGGTCACTTGTTTTTGCACATCAAGCACCAGCCTTGTGGCAAAGCGACTTCCAGCTCAGGGGGCGTCCCGCTGGGGTTCGACACCGCCGCCTTGCTCGGCCTCACACCCACATCTGGCAACCTCTGGAAATTCAGGCCCCAGTTGGTGGTTGTGGCAAACAGGGTTGTGATCTGATGGATCAGCCTCATCCATCACCGGACACGGTCCTGGCACGGCTGCCAGGTTTGGGGTATTTTTTCCCCATGAACTTGCCCCGAAGTTCTCGCTGGGTGGCAGCTGTTGCTGGACGGGGAGCTCTGGTTCATACTGGGACATGGGCAGAGCTGTGCCTGGCGAGGGGACTGCGGGACTGGGCTGGGCTTTGGCAGTGCTGCCAGCGTCCGGCTCGGCTCTCTCCATCTCAGTGACTTCCCACTTTCCCAGGATTAAGAAAGAGGTCATTGGGGTTGGTTTTTTGTTTGTTGTTTGGTTGGGTTTTTTTCCCTCTGTTTAATTTTTTTAATGCCTCTGCCCTGTCTCTCAGTTTCTCTCCCTGCAGTCACTTCCAGCTGTGCCCCCGCTAGAAGCCGGGAGCTGCCACACCCTTGCTGGGCTGCTCCTGTGGAGCTGAATTTTTCCTCCTTCCCTGATAATTTTCCAAATTTTCCCACATTTACTTTTGCAGAAAGATTTTTCCTTGGGGGCACGTTGCCAAGAGAGAGAATTTCACTAAGGATCTCAAACGAACGGCCTGTGACACCCCCTCCACGATAACACGTCGTTTTTGTTATTCGTATCTCCATAACTAAAGGTCAGCTTGGCCGGCTTGGAGGTCTGATGTTAATTACACTAATGAGCAAAAGTCTCTGGCTTAAGGCTCCATAACGGACCCTGGGCACCGTGGGGTGTCCTGCAGCAGGGTGGGGGTGTTGAGGAGCTCCTGGGGTCCAGGACTCCTGTGGGTTTGGAGGGGCTGCAGGTCTCTGGTGAGCTGGGATGAGCCGCGGATTTGCTGCCGTGCGCGTCCGCAGGCTCCGGCTGGGAGAGCTGGGATGCTCCTGCCCTAGGAGACCTTGGCTCGGGGTGTCCTGGTCTGGTCCTCTGGAGGTACAAGCGTCTCTGCTGATTTCACAGGATCCCTGGGTCCTGTTGGCCTTTGGCTTTGCTGCCAAATTTCTTCTTCAAGAGGCTCCCACGTGCAGAACTTGCACCGGGCCCTCATCGATGGAGAGGCACGTCATGCGCGGTCACCGAGGACAGCAGACTTACTTACCTCCCAGCTCCTCCATCAAATTGCTCTAGAAAAGAGTTGAAATACAAGTTTTAGGTAGATGTGCCTTAAAATACGAGGCTAGACTGTGGTGGTACAAACCCACGGAGAGCTGCGGAATTCTGGCGGCAGCGGCACATGGGACCAGCGGAGGTTTTAGGCCACTTCGCCGACGTGCTGGTGGGTCCCGTTTCATGGGGATTAAAGCGTATTTGCAGACGAAAAAACCTGAAGTAACCTGAAACGGAGGTTGCTAAGTGACGCAGGAGCTGCCAAAAACAAATGCCAAGGCCGTGCCGAGGTTTGATAAGCCAAGCCCAAGTGGTCTGTGAAGCGAGCTTAAACGTCGCGTTCGCACAGCGGGGCTGGAGGCAGAGCCGCTCCGTGCTTTGCTGCCCGCAGAGAGAGCGGGAGAGGGGCTGGTAATGCTGAGGAGATGAGCAGATTTTGGTTTGCTGCAATTTGGTATCAGCAGCTTGCTGGAATTCGTGTTAAATTTGGCTTTATCCATCCCCGGTAGCTGGAGCCTGGCCTTCGAGAGCAGCGAGGCGCGCTGCTCCATCGCAGTGGTACTTCACTTTTGGATGGAGATGCCATGCTGCCGTGGCATTGGGCCGGCCCGGGGAGGCCGATGCGTCCCTTGGCTCCACCAGCAAACCCCAGCTCACCCATGACCGTTTTCCTTGCTGTGGTTGCTAACAGAGGGGGGACTTTCAGTGCCGGTCCTTCTTCGTTGGCGCGCGTCCCCGCCGGGGCCCGGCGCGACACCCAAATCGAATTGTGTGCGTGTGCGTCGCTGCCATTGACGACAAAACGGGAGCGTGGGGGGAGGATGGGGTGAAGGGCTGAGCACATCGCGGGCCACGCTGTGACTTTCTGGCAGCTGGGAACGTGGGTGCTTGTCCCTCCCGGGGAGAAGTCCGGGTCCCCAGGAGGAACGGACAAGAGGAAGGTCTTCTGGAGCAGGGAACAAGCTGGGGTTGTCAGGCACCGGTTGCGCCCCTCCAGGGACCGGGTGTGACCCCAGTGCTTGCACGGCTGAGCCTGAGCTGGCCAGATTTTAGGGGAATCCCTCCATCCTTTGCTTTGGAGTAGTGATGGTTTTTCTGGAGCAATTTTAGCTTTTCTGGAGTGCTGTGTGCTGTCGCTTCTCAGGACCCCAAAAGGGAGGTTTTGCCCATCCGTAAGCAGCACCTAGACGGTGCCGGGGCTCACAGGGCACATGGGGAGGCGCAGGGGACAGCCCTGCCCGGGCAGAGGACACCCACCCTCTAGGCTCCGTGTTGTCACCAGGGACGTCCCCTCCAAGTGCTAAGGGGGTACGAGCCCTGTGCCGCCGGCTCCTTGTTTCTCCAGCAAATCCCTGCAAGGGCAAGCTCCTTTGGCTGAGGCTCCTCAAGCCCTTCTCAGCAGGAATTAACCTCCCCGGCTGCTGCTCCCGCCCTTGGGCAGCCCCGGGCAGGAGCAGGGACCTTTGCAGTCCGTTAACTAGGAGGAGTGGATTTCCCCCCGAAAAGGAGCTATTTAAATTCCCTCTTTCTTCATTCCAGGCAAGTTAAACTTGATCCAGAGAGCTCAAAACGCTTGAACAAAACCGTAGCGAATCCTTTCCTTGCGGGTTGGCGCCCTGCGTCCCCCGCGCCGGCCATCAGGGCTGGGTGCGCGTCCCTCGACCCCACAAACCAGTCACACAGAACTGGAGCGTCACTAGGGATGCTCCCCCTCTCTGGGAGGTGCCCGTATGTCAAGGCCGTGGGCTTCGGTGGTGTTTATTTGGGATTTCTGCGCTGAACGCTGTGGAAAGGTGATTTACAATCATCTCCTTGTGCTGTTTTCTCCAGAGGAGCCGAGGCTGGCCGTGCCGGACGCTCTGCCGTTTAAACATCGCCGGCCTCAGGTGCCACAGCAAACCCAGATGTCGGTGCGGCCCCGGACCTGCGGAACGGTGAGTGCTCCCCGGGCTCGAAATCCAGCTCGTTTTTTAGCTCGTGGCCATCCCTGCTTGGCGGCGTTAGCTCCCTCCTCATCCCCACCCTCCTCTTGCAGTGCAGAGCGCTTGGTTCCGGTGAGCTGGAGGTTTATCGCACATAAGGGCTGAGAAATCACCTGCCCCTTGCCACGATCCCAAAATGAGCAAGAAGTAATTGAGGTGGGGGTGTGATGCCAAGCTCGGGGGCGTTAAGCGCTGGTACTCGCTCCGAGGCTGCTGGCAGGCAGCAGCAGGGACCCCAGCCTTGGCCGCACCGGGATGCGTGAGCAGCGCTGGTTTAAAGAGCGGCGATTTGGGATTTGGACAGGTTTCACAGAGGGGGGATGGGGATTCGGGAGTGCATCAGCTCAGTCCTGGGAGAGGAGCTCTGGAGGCTTTGCCCTTGCTCTGCTCTCAAGACGCCGGACAAGGAGTTAAGCGATACGGCCCCGCCGTCCCCTTCCCCTCCCACCGCGGAGACTTTGACGTTCGGGAGCTGCGCATGGGAAGGGAGATGATCTCCTCTCCCACAGCCACAGCTGATGCCCCGAAGCTGTAGATCTGGGGACTGACGCCAACGTGTCTCACTCCAAATGTCACCGTTCCCTGCGGTCTCCAGCTTGGAGGAGACGTGGGGGCGGCGCAGCTGGACCCCCTGAGGCCTGGGCAGCTGCCTCCAAAATCTGGGAAGGAGCTGCTCTCCGTAGGGCTGAGTCCCCGTCCCCTTCCCCTCTCGGGACATTATTACAGCGGGGGTTTGGTCTCGCCCCTGCCTGGCAGGCCGAGGTGTAGGTTGCGATGCCAAGCGTTATTTCACCCTGTGATGACGTTTTGCTTCCTTTGCTCGCTGCTCCCGTGATCGGAATTGAGGTGGCAATAAAATTCCCAATGCAGCAGCTGCAGACAGGTCTTAAAAAAATGCATTCAGCCCAGGAGTGATGCTGAGCAGAGCTGAAGGGTGGAGGGAAGGCTGTCGCTCCGCACTCCCCTTGCCTGGATTCCCACTCCAAGCAGGGTTCCCGGCAGATCGGGGGGCTCCGTACCTGCGCCTCTCGCCCCTCCACACCCGCAGAGGTTTGCTCACAGCACTGCGAGCTTGTTTTCCTGCTGTGACAGGGTTGTTTTCCATCCGTGGCTGCCTCTCCCGCCCTGTTCTGGGAGCAGACATCTGTCTGTCAGTCTGGCCCATCAGTCTGTTCACCTTGCCCGCGAGCCCAGCCGTCCCGTTGAGTTAAAGGCTCCCCAACGGGGCCGCAGGCTCCCTCTCCGAAGGGAAGCCAGGGTCTCCAGCGTGCCAGGGACCCCTGCACCCCCTGCCATGGGTGAAGGCACCCCACGGGGCCCAGCCCTCAGGAACAGGGTCTTTTCTGAGGGTCAAGTCTGGAAACAGCTGTCGCTTTATCCGGAAGGCTCGGCGAGGTGGCTGGGGGCTGCCTTGACTTCATTTTGTGCGGCGCTGCCGGCAGCCTGGCTCGTGGGTGCCACCATGGTCCTGGTAAGGGATTAAGAGGAGACTTTCATGGAATCGTAGAATGGTTTGGGTTGGAAGGGACCTTCAAAGGCCACCCAGTCCAACCCCCCTGCCAGGAGCAGGGACATCTCCAACCAGATCAGGTTGCTCAGAGCCCCGGCCAACCTGGCCTTGAACGTTTCCAGGGATGGGGCATCCACCACCTCTCTGAGCAACCTGGGCCAGTGCTCCACCACCCCCAGTGTAAAAAAAAAAAAAAAAATTCCTAATATCTAATCTGAATCTACCTCCCTCTATTTTGAAACCATCACCCCTCGTCCTGTCACACCAGGCCCTGCTGAAGGTCTCTCCCACCTTCCCTGCAGCCCCCTTTGGGCACTGGGAGCCGCTCTCAGCTCTCCCCGGAGCCTCCTCTTCTCCAGGCTGAACAGCCCCAGCTCTCTCAGCCTGGCCTCACAGCAGAGCTGCTCCAGCCCCCTCAGCATCTGCGTGGCCTCCTCTGGACCCTCTCCAACAGCTCCACGTCCTTCTGATGTTGGGGGCTCCAGAGCTGGACGCAGCGCTGCAGGGGGGTCTCACCAGAGCGGAGCAGAGGGGCAGAATCCCCTCCCTCGCCCTGCTGCCCATGCTGCTGGGGATGCAGCCCAGGATGCCGTTGGTTTCTGGGCTGTGAGCGCACATTGCCGGCTCATGTTGAGCTTCTCACCCACCAGCACTCCCCAGTCCTTCTCCTCAGGGCTGCTCTCCATCCGTTCTCTGCCCAGCCTGGATTTGTGCCTGGGATTGCCATGACCCACGTGCAGGACCTTGCCCTTGGCCTGGTTGAACTTCATGAACTTCATGAACTTTGCCACCAAAGGTCCGGCACTGGCAGCTGGAGGCGTCCATCACAGCGTGATTTATGGGCCAGCTCTCTGAGGGGCTCAGGCCAGCATCACCGAGATGCTGAGCTTAACAAACGACCTGATCTAACGAGGGCTGGCACGCTGGACCCGCTGGACACACGAGGTCATTTGCTGGGGCGAAGCCTGCGGGGAGGCAGCTGGCAGTCAGGCTGTGGCGAAGCCCTTGGCCGGCGGCGGGAGGAAGGCTCTGCCAGGACCGGGGCTGGGGCCGGCTGCGCGTGTGCCAGCCCGAGCACACCGCACGCCCCCGAGCAGCATCATCCATCAGCTTTCTGAAAGGTGGCTAATTAGAGCGTATGCTTTTCCGTTATGGTTATTAATCATCCTGCTCCCGTACTTCGTTTATCACGGAGCTGCCTGGGTTGGCGGAGCGAAGGCGCAGGGTCCCCTCGTGTGACGAGGTGGCACGTTCTCCCCGCTGCCTGGGAGCCCCTTTGGGTGCTGTGTCTGCAGGACGTCCCAGCGGGAGGGGACAGCGCGGGGTGTCCCCAGCGCAGCCCGTGCTCTGCCTGGGGACGTCCTCGGCCGGGCTCCAGCGAACTCGCACCGTCCCCTTCCACGTGGCTCCAGCCAAGCCTGGCACGCTGCCTTCCGTGCCCCTCTCCATCGAGGTTTTGCTCCCGGGCGGCATTTCGGCAGCCCTGGTGCAGGAGGTGAGTGATGAGCTCATAAAGCAGCCCTGGGAAGCAGGAGGGGGAAGCAGCTGCAGGAGAAGGAGCAAATTCCTCTCATTTAATCATTTTTATTTGTGTCTCCATGGGGGCAGGAGCCATTGCCGAGATGCGCGACTCGTCGCCGGGATGCATGCGTGCCTGCCTGTCGCGTCTGTGCCGGCCGGGGCTGTGTTTTGTAAATCTCTCGGCAACATCGTGGGGTGAGCTTTAAAACTGACGGATGCCAGGAGGACATTTCCCCCGAGGGCTCAGATTCCCCATCGCTGGTGCTGGGCCAGGAAGAAACCTGAGCAGGGGCAAACTTTGGGCCCCAGGCTGGGTGAGATGGGGCAGGTTTGGTTCAGATGGGGAATTCTCAAAAAATAACCCCCGGTGCCTGTCCAGGGACCGCTGCCTAAAGCCAAGTTCAACCAAGCGTTTCTGGAACAGCTCGCTTGCAGCAAGGCAATTTTGGGCACAGTTGAAGACGGCAGGGAGTCAAGCTCGACTTTAATTCTGGTGTGGCCTGGCAGATCTTGAAGTTGTTGAGATCTGGGTCAGGTTTACTCTCAGCCAATATTTCCCAGTAGCAGTTGAAATTCAGATCTGGCTGGAGGAAAAGGTGGCTCAGTCCAAGTGCTTGGGTCAAGATAAAGAGTCTACCACTTACTTGTCCCACCCTTCCCTCATTTTAGAGTTCTTCACCTTGGTGGAGAAATAAAGATGCCTGTGGAATATTAAACACCTCCCCAAAGCCCCTATTGCTGATGAGCAGCTTCTGCACCTCCTTCCCTGGTACACACAGTGACCTTTTAGAAGTGTTGTACGTTGTGGTTGTAGCTAAATGTCTTCTCTCCTGGGAGCATCTTGCAGGGACAGAGATTCAGACGTGATGTCTATCAAGAAGAAAAGCAGATTGCGGCCAATCTGTGGCTGCGTGCGTGGTATTGCCTGGGCCACGTGCTCAAGAATCATAAGGTTGTCTCTAAAAATAAGCGGTAGCTTCTTTTGAGTTGTCTCCTTGGCATCTCAGCTCATTAGGGAATCCTCATTTCTGGGTTTTTGCAGCAGTTGCGAGGGCTGGGAGTTTCCATGTGGGAGGGAGGTGGAGAGTCCTGCGGTCGCCGTTGTTGAGGACTCGGCGAGGACTCAGGATGGGATCACGGGGTGGGAAGATGGCTCCGTGAAGACATCGGTCATGGCTTTTGCTGGGTAGGAAGGGTAAATCCTGCCTCTGGAAAGCGGAGCATGGCAGCTGCCCAGCCGCTCGGTTCGTCCCCCAGCTCGTCCCGCTCTGCCCTCCTGGGTGCCCCAGCCGGGCTTTGCTGGGAAATAAACTGACCCAGAAAAACGGGCTCTGGGCACGCCGAGGGTGGCAGAGCCAGGAGAGTTTGTTTCCCAGCCAGCCTCTGATGGGATTAGGAATAACTCTCTGCTAGATAATTCTCCATTAGGGCTGGTGATTGATTTTCTTCCTTCCTACCCCCAGCTCTCTCCTCCTCTCCCAGCTGGGTTATTCTCATCCTTGGTTGACTAATTGCCTGATCGCCAGAGCCTCGTCCGAGCGAGGCGCGGGGACATCACCAGCCTCCTCTGACCCTCCCAGTTTTCTGCCTCTTTGTTTTTGCATCAGCTCTGATTTAATCTCCTCGGCTCCCCAGCAGAAGCTGGGTTGTTTCTGCTGTCCTCATCAGAGGGAGAGACCTCCTGGTGTCACCCATGGAGCTGGGGAAGGTGCTGGGGGTGCCCCTTCAGCTCCCCCCTCTGCCCCCTGGTCTTTTCTGGGGCTTTTCCAGGCTCAGTGTGGCCACAAACCCACTGGTTTTATCCGAGGCAACGGATAAAATAAAGCTGTGGGAGCCACAGGTTTATTTTTGGGTTGTGGCACCAGAAGCCCTGGAGATGCTGAGCGGCACGGGTCACCTCCAGTGCGCCCAGAAAACGTCCCGGTGTGCTCTGCTGCGAGCAAAGCCACCCGACGGCTGGAAAAACATGGTTCAAATCCCTGGCTTCACATTCGGCGGGGGAAGTTTGCTCTGTCAGCTCTGAAAAAAATGCCTAAAAGGCAGCTAAAAGGAGCCCATGGGTGCTGCAGGTCGATGCCGGTAACATCACCGGTGAGAGCTGAGCACGAAGCAAACTTCCTGAGGCCCCTGGTTTTCTCCTTTTGCAGCCCAAAAACCATCTCGGGGGGCTTTGTTTTTGCTCGTTGTTGCACGGCATAATGGAGGGCTCGGGCTGGAAATGAGAAACATCGCTCTGCTTCGGCAGGGGATGCGCGGCTGCTCCATCCACCTCCCACATCCCACCCCGGCGCAGGGGCCGATGGTGCCTGCGAGGGTGCCGCAAGGCCCCCGGCGAGAGCGGAGGTGCCGCCGTCTGCGTGGTTCGGCGCTGCCGTCTCTGCTGGCGTGGGGCCTGGTGTGGGCCGGGGAGACGCGGCGCTGCCAGGGCCGGGCTGGCTGCTGGCTTTCTGGGATGTTTTCAGCAGCGCTTGGCTGCTGGCGGCGGTTGTGGGAGCCTTCTCCTGTCTCGTGCCAACTTTGGGACACGCTGGCACTGGCACGAGTCGCTGGCACTGCCACCTCCCTGTGCCCTGTGTGTTGAGGTGCTGATATTTTAAGGTGAGCCTTTCCAAAATGCACAGGGTGGGGGTCCCAGCGTCGCTTTCTGCTTCTTTTACTCCCTCCCTGCCTCGGGGCTGGCTCCCTTCCTGGTGGAAGAGACTTCGCCACCTCCTTTTCTCCAAGAAGCGGTGGCACGAGGGAGCGAAAACCAACCGGCACGCCGAATCGGCCAGCAGCTGAGCATCTCAGAGCCGGGCGGTCGGAGAACGCCGGTTCCTCCGTGCTCCGGTGGCTGGGACAAAACGGGCTCGGTGGCCGCGTGTCCTGGCCAGAAGGAGGGAAGGTTGGGGCTGCTCCTGGGGGCTCAGAAGTGCCCAAAAGCAGCCTGCTGTTCTTGCCCCCACCGTGCCGCAACCCCTCAGCCTCGGGCTTTCCTGGCTCCGTTCCCCAACCCCGCACGCGGCAGGCGTGTTATTTTTAAAAATAAATTAAATGGGAAGACGAGCCTCTATCTAGGCCTTCACGTAGAGTCTTAATTGGCCTCACTCCCCGGGGACCAGCAAGCCCCGGAGAATGCCGCGCTGTCGGAGTAATGAGCTATTAATAAACGATGCTGCTCGGCTCCGGGCTCCAGGCCGGATGGGGACCGCGGGGCCCCGGTTGTCACCGCAGGGAACAAGGGGTCTCTGCAGCCGCGGTGGCTTCTGCGGGTGTCCAGGTGTCCACCTCGGCTCCTTGCTCCCACCGGTTTGGTGGGAGGGGGCTCATCCAGCACCAGTTAACCCCCACCCGTGGGGTTTGCTGGGGGTGCTGGGGCCGTGCCCGGCTCCATCAGAGCACCCATGGGTGGGAGCAGCAGGGGCGGAGGAGAAAGGAGAGCCCGGGTCTGCAGCTCCCGCTCCCCGGCTGCTGCGGAAAACAACGCCGGCGGGTTCCTACCTTTGCTTAGGGGATCGGGTGGCCGGAGTAGTAACCAAAAGTGGAGTACGGTTACCCTGGGCTCATTCATAATGAACGCGGCCGAGAGCCGGCGCGCTCGCAGCTGGGGAGGGGAAGGGGCCAGATCCGCCCCCCCCTCAGCCCCTGGGAGGGGAGGTGACGGTGGGCGCAGGACACAACCAAGCATGGCAGACCCTGAGCCTTGCAGCGGTGCTTGAGTGTGTTTATTTACTGCAGAGATGCTGAATAAAATAAATGGCGCAATAAATTGGGAGGGTTTTTTTCCTGCGGGTCGTGCCTGGGCGCATCCTTCCCGTCCAGCCCCGTGGCGGAGCAGGAGCAGAGCTTTCTGAACCAGGGGCACCGAGCGAAGCCGTCCCCCCCATCATCGGCGAGCCGGCTCGGGTTCCCCAGGCCACCACGGCAAAATGGCTCTTGGCACGGCTGTGAGCGGCCTCCGGGAAGGCAGAGGCTGCCGAGCTGCTCCAGCAGCATCCCCGCTCCGGTGCCCGGGTGGCATTTGGGAACCTTTGGTGACTGGATGTGGAGGGGGTCGGGTGCAAGGGACAAAGCCTGAGCAGTGCTGGGAGAGGGGCCGCGCGGCTGGCGAGGGGGGAGGAAGGGGCTGGGACGCGTGGCAGGGGCAGCGATGGGGGGCTCTGGTCCCATCCTGCTGCCCCCTGCAAGGAAAACCGCTGCTGCATCCCACTGGGGTGTTCATCCCCTCCCTGCGCTGCGTGAAAAACCACGCTTCCCTCTCCGTTTGATTCGCTGGAAGAAAAAAGGAAATGTGGCAAAATTAAGACACGCACCAGAAAAAAAAAAAAA
>WHYT01013819.1:0-24327 GCA_009806455.1 Tetrax tetrax | reverse complement strand
AAAAAAAAAAAAAAAAAAGCGCGGGGGGGGGGAAGTCTTACTTATCATCCTTTTCATAGATGTTGAGCCCCAAGGCATCAACCCCCAGCCAAAGGTCAGTTCCTTTCTTATTCTTGATTTCAAAGTAGTTGATTCCATACATTTCCAGGTCTTGAGCAATCTTCAGGTACTCCAGCATGGCATTCTCTCTGGTTGAAACAGGAAGTAGAGCAGGTATTAGCTTCTCATTTATCTAACTATCTCAGAAAGCACAAAATTCTGAAAATAAACAAGTAACTTTTCCTAAACCAACACATCAAACACAAGAGTTAAAACTGAACATTCAGCATTTGGAATTCACTTTAGGACTTTACGCTATTACACATGTGAACACACAGAGTACTCCCATTTACCAAGCTCTATTATTTCCAGACAGAAAATTAGCAACATTCACCTTTTCCAGCATTCATCCCTGTCTCAAGGTACAGTCAGTGGGAAAGGTATACTACCTGAACTTTCCCCATCTGCTCATGCAAATGCTTCAATGAATTTAAATGCACATCTGTACTGTTGTTTCCACTCAAAGTCATCACTGATACACTGTGCCTGGGTCCAGGATTTTCAGGAAGCCATCGTTCTCAGCACAAGTGTGAAAATACTATTGAGTTTTACCATGAGATTTGATGTTGGACTAGAAAATAAACACCAAGAGTTCCCACGCACAGGCAACTCTTAAGTCTATGTCAAAAGCACGTTGTAGAACTGCAAGCTGAAGTCAATCAAGCAGTGACCAAGTGACTGGCCTAGAGACGAATACCAAACACTTACTTGAGCATGCCACCGTGTTCAGCGTGCCACACCTGGATCCGTTCTTCCCACTGCTCTCTGGAGAGTTTATGCTGGTCCATCACCCTGCACAAAAAAAGATACTAGCATGATTAGACTTTGCATTCTGTAGTATCCATTGATGTTGATCTTTCCTATAGTCTTACAGAAAAATCAGTCCCACCCAGGAAGCCTTACTGAAACCAAGAGGAAGATCCTACTCAGCCCAAAGATATACTCTGTGAAGCAGAGCAATTCAGAATGAACAAAAAACCTCTGCAAAGCCTTTCTGGTCACTGACCAGAGACACAAGAGGAGCACGTAGAACACTGCAAAAGCATCATACACATGCTGCAGACACCAGAGGGTTAAAGAAAAGCAAAAGTTGGTGTTATTCCTGGAATTAGACACTGTATAGACTGTCATCAGGAAGTGTAAACAGAAGCTATTTCTCTGATAACAAATGCTTATTCTGTGTTGGGAGGACTACATAGCCTCAAGACATGCTTTCCAGATACAAGATTTTTAGGCCTGTACATGAGTATTAAGGACACACAACCCAAACTTCTCCAGGGACGACACATTCATGACAGAAGGCTGCTCCTTTCTTCTTAAAGAGGAAATATTCATGCTGCCAGTTACGAGCACAGCAGCAACGTTTAGGAAAGAAAAGCTGAATTCAAAAGTATACTTCCTCTCCTTAACCAACCCGAGGAGAGAGCACGAATACATATTCTGACAGATAGAACTAAAAGGAAAAAACTCAAATGCATACAGTTCCATTAAAAAAAACCCAAATATGTTTTCAGTGAAAGTCTTTGTATTTAACTAGAATACAAATTCTTGACTTAAAAAAAAAACAAAAACAAACAAACAAACAAACAAAAACCACCCCCCCAAAAATGGGAGACTGCATCAACCAACTCCTTCACCTTTGGGGGATCAGACGCTCTGAATTGAGGTATCCAGGCTTGTGCACATCTTTGTTGTAATCTCCAAATTTGGCCTGCACAGCATAGGAGCCAAGTAGTACTGCTGTTTCAGGAGGACAGTAGATCTCATCGCTCAGGATCCCTTCCTTCACCTGCAGGAAGAAGAGCTTCTGCGTGATGTCCTGGATCAGCTCTTCTGACACATCCTCTGGGAAGAACTTGGCGCGGAATTTGAACTGGAGGGGATTCTCCTTTCTGATTTCTTGAGCAGAAACCTGAGGACAGAGGCAACAACACAACTAAGCAGGGTTGCAAGCAACAGAATAAATTGCTTTTACACAGACAGAAGGGATCTGGGGCATTTGACTGAAGAAGCAAGTGGCTGGCAACTCATTACTGGCATTCCTTAATTCTGGCTGCTTACTGGTATGAGAACACAGGAGAGACATTAAGTTTTCCAACTAAGCCAGTAAAGTTCTGCTTGCACAGCAAATCTTGATCACTAGAGAATGATTTACCACGCTGTATCAGATGGCAAACCCATCCAGGACGGTACGCGTTTGACAGAACAGCCTCCTGTCAATAAACAGGTATGTCACTGACTGCCCCACCAAGAAAAACTGTTCATACCCTCATAAGAATAGCAAATCCACAAACAAGAGCACATCAGAGGCACCTGAGCTCTGTTACAACTGCCCAGCCCTGAAGTGACCTATCTTTCCAACTAGTGCAACAACTGATCCTGCACAAGCAGGGACTGAAACCATCCCAGCCAAACAACCAGCCAAAATGTTCCTCCAGGCACAGCAAGAATTGTTGCTTCTACCCAACAAAGTACCATGTCAAGCTGCTTCCGTATATCTGACAAATGCTATAAAGCTTTTTACAATTCACACAGAGAAAGGGCAAACTTCCACTGTGCCACACCTCACCCAAACAGTTCTCATGGAGGTCATGATTTTCTCTAAAAATAATCCTGGAGGAACAATCAACAACAGGTACAAGGTTTATAAAATTGTAGCCAATAACACATCAGGAATCATATAAACTTTAATCTTTGATCAGCAATTAGTCCGAGGTCTGTTACCTTTTTATCAAGCTTCAGCCAAGTCTGGAATCCTTTGTTGTCCACATACTGAAGACCAAAGTACCACACTTCTCGCAAACCTATGGTTTTAACCACCTGCAACAAAAAGGAAAAAAATAAAAAGTTACCATTCACTTGAAGTCCAGGTATCCCAAGCCCCATACCAACTGCAGGGGCAGGCAACAGCCTAAACCTATTCACCCTGCATCTCTTAATTTCATCTGGCAGACAAAGATACACAGCTGTCATAGCAGATGACAGCAGTGGCATAGGCTGAGCTACTTGTACCACCCAGTTTCTAGAAGACAATTCTGGGGAAACTAGGAGAGACAAACAGGGCAAGTGACAGGCCACCAACTGCCAGGCTGGTACACTGACAGCAGGTGGGGCTTCTGCTTGCTTGCACATACTGGCCCTTCTGAAAACTGTACTCGGTGAAGGAGACAACTTATTTCTCTCACCAAAGCTTATGGTAAGATGGTCTGTTGTGGTGTTAGTACTAACTATATCTAGTTAGCAGTACTAATGGCTCAAGTGATCTTGTCTGCCACTCACCAAGGATTATTTGGCTTGAAGAAACAACTGAGGGATGCTTCGCACAGCTGCTGCAGTATGCTCCTTGAGCAGTTTTGAGAATTAAAACAAGCTGCAAGTATTCTGAGTCAGGGGCATTCTTTTTTTAAACTCACACAAAGGCTGGCTTTGAAGGACAAAAATACTGATGGCCCAACATTAAGACAAATTTAATTTCATATATGGTACATACTAACGAGACAAAAGATCCAGAGACACCATCCATTGGCTGGCTGGCACGCTTACTAGTGAAAATAGTCCTGTTTGGACACGTTCCTTTTCCTCAGCGGACCAGATAGCCTAACAAGTTCCTGATCTCCGCCTAACAAGTCCCTGACCTCGTCCTACTCTTGACTGCTTGTACTTACGGCCCAGTAGTTTGCTGCTAGCTCTTCTACCTGTAAAGCTGTGCTCTAGACAGAGCAGAGATCTGGAAAGATCCACTACGTACATATCTGGATCACTTCCTTGATGTTATTTGCAGTGTAGACCCTCAAAAAGTGATGCAGGCATTGCCATAGGGAGCTGAACTGAGTGGAAGGCAAAAGCTTTTTAAAACTACTTTGCAAGTTAGGACAGTGCGCCAGACTCTTAAAGCACATTGTTACACGTGCTTCAACAAGTTTAAGATCTCAACCAAGGATCTGTTTCACCCTCCCCATTTTACAGTATTGCTGGAGACACTCTGGCTGGAGAGCAGACAAGAGAGAGAGACTGATTTTAGGACACTTAATTCGTTTTTGCTCTAGTTTTCCTTAAATTTTCTTAATGGTTAGCTAGAAGCCAGCAGTCAGTACCTGTGTTGACCTTGGCTGTACCCCAGGTGCCCAAAGCCACTCTATCACTCCATCTCCTCAACTGGGCAGGGGAGAGAAAGCATGAAAGGCTCATGGGTTGAGATAAGGACAGGGAGAGATCATTCAGCAATTACTGTCACAGGCAAAACAGACTCAACTTGGGGAAATTAGTTTAATTTATTACCAATCAAATCAGAGTAGGATAATGAGAAATAAGACCAAATTTTAAAAACATCTTTCCCCCACCTCTCCCTTCTTCCTGGGGTTAACTTTACTCCCAATTTCTCTGCCTCCTCCTCCCAGCAGCACAGGGGGACAGGGAATGGGAGTTGTGGTCAGTTCATCACACATTGTCTCTGCTGCTCTTCCTCCTCATGGCGAGGACTCCTCATGCTCACGCACAGGGTCCCTCCCACGGGCTGCAGTCCTCCATGAACTTCTCCAATGTGAGTCCTTCAAATGGGCTGTAGTTCTTCACAAACTGCTCCAGCATTGGCCCCTTCCATGGGGTGCAGTCCCACAGGAACAGACGGCTCCAGCGTGGGTCCCCCATGGGGTCACAATCCCTGCCAGCAAACCACTCCAGCGTGAGCTCTTCTCTCCACAGGGCCACAGCTCCTGCCAGGATTCTGCCTCAGCGCAGGCTTTCCACGGGGTCACAGCCTCCTTTGGGCATCTGCCTGCTCCAGCGTGGGGTCCTCCACGGGCTGCAGGTGGGTCTCTGCTCCGTGGGTTGCAGGGGCACAGTCGGCCTCACCGTGGGCTGCAGGGAAATCTGTGCTCCAGTGCCTCAAGCACCTCCTCCCCGTCCTTCTTCGCTGACCTTGGCATCTGCAGGGTTGTCTCTCACATATTCTCACTCCTCTCTCTGGCTACATTTGCTGTTGCACAGGGGTTTTTGTTTCCCTTCTTAACTACGTTATTCCAGAGGGACCTCCACTGTCACTGACGGGTTTGGTCTTGGCCAATGGTGGGTCCATCTTGGAGCTGGCTGGCATTGGCTCTATAGAACATGGGGGAAGCTTCTGGCAGCTTCTCACAGAAAACACCCCTCTAGCCCCCTCTGCTACCAAAACGTTGCCAGGCAAACCCAATACATTCCACCCTTCACCTCTGTGAATCACATATTTAAGAATTACCATTAAAATCCACATTCAGCACAAACTTTACTCACATCAACAAAAAAAGAATTCCCCCCCCCCAAAAAAAAAAAAAAAAAAATCAAAACAACATAACACCACCACCGAAGGACAGTAGACAATCTACACACAATCCACTGTTCCTCCCTTCACCACAATTACAACAATCGAAATTCCCCACAATCACCCTGCTCAGCCCATGTTTTGCCTGTTGCCTTTCCCAGTTACTATCCTTATCTTGAACTCCTCATGCTTCTCATTTCTCCCTCTCTGCTCTGCCCTGGTGAGACCCCACCTGGAGTACTGCATCCAGCTCTGGAGCCCCCAACATAAGAAGGACATGGACCAGTTGGAGAAGGTCCAGAGGAGGCCCATGAAGGTGATCAGAGGGCTGGAGCACCTCTCCTATGAGGACAGGCTGAGAGAGTTGGGGCTGTTCAGCCTGGAGAAAAGGAGGCTCCAGGGAGACCTGATAGTGGTCTTCCAGTGCCTCAAGGGGCCTACAGGAAAGATGGGGAGAGGCTGTTGAGTAGGGCCTGTTGTGATAGGATGAGGGGTAATGATTTTAAAGTAGAGGGAGGTAGATTTAGATTGGATATTAGAAAATTTTTTTTTCACAATGCGAGTTGTAGAACACTGGCACAGGTTGTCCAGAGAGGTGGTGGATGCCCCTCCCTGAAAGCGTTCAAGGCCAGGTTGGACGAGGCTCTGAGCAACCTGGTCTGGTTGGAGATGTCCCTGCTTCTTGCAGGGGGGTTGGACTAGATGACCTTTGAAGGTCCCTTCCAGCCCAAACCATTCTATGATTCTATGCTCCACATCAAGCACCAAGAAGGGCTGTGGTGGGTTGACTTTGGCTGGACACCAAGTGCCCACCAAGCTGCTCTATCACTCTCCTCCTCAGCAGGACGTGGGAGAGAGAAAATAAGATGGAAAAACTTATGGGTCAAGATAAAGACAGTTTAATAAAGCCAAAGCAAAGGCCACACGCAGAAGCAAAGGAAAACAAAACATTTATTCTCTATTTTCCCTCAGCAGGAAATGTCCAGCAGCTTCCCAGGAAGTAGGGCTTCAGTGGGCACAGTGATGGCTCCAGAAGACAAATGTTGTAATAACCAATGTCCTCCCTTCTCCTCCTTTCTCTTAGCTTTTATTGCTGAGCAGACATCATGTGGTATGGAATATCCCTTTGGTCAGTTTGGGTCAGCTGTCCTGGCTATGTACCCTCCCAAAATCTTGCCCACCCCAAGGGAAATGTTGGAGAGAGAGCCCTGATGTTGTGTGAGCACTGCTTAGCAGTAGCCAAAACACTGCTGCGTTACTAACACCCCTCTAGCTACCAATACAAAGCACAGCGCTATGAGGGCTGCTGCGGGGAAAATTAACTCCATCTCAGCCAGACCCAATGCAACCTGGAAGCCAGAGCTTCCTGGGTCTGGTGAGGGAGACAGGGAAAAATGCATTACTGTTTGTGTAGGATTTCTGATTAAGAGGCAAGCTACAAAGTTTAGTGATATGAGCAGGCCAAGAAAATTGCACAGTAGTATGAAAAATGTCACTAAGCAAGCATAAAAAGCTCAGCACCTACTAGTTAAGGAACTGCAACAGCTTCATAGCTGGACACTGTGGGCTACATTCAGTAGACTAGGGTTTATATATTCTGCTTCAGCAGGGCCATAAGTTACAGTGAGCTAGAGTTTATGTTAAGAAAGGAAACCCCAACAAAAAACCCCAAACCCCACAACTTTTAAAAAAAGAGCTGAGGTCTGAAAACGCTTGAGCCTCTACTTGACTAAAATTCCTTTTCCCTCCACCTCCAAAGTGGCTTGTTCCACCACAGAACAGGCACATTTTCTGACAGCTATACATATTTTTAAATGACCTGTGCTTTACCCAATCTAGCAGAAAAGCAGGAGTCTGTTGAGCATGGTACTTCCTATTGCACAAAAAAAGTGTTGCAACTTTGTTAAAACTTTGTTAAAATCAAGAGTTGCATAAATCAAGCAGTTATCAGGTCATTATCTCTGGATGTCCCTTACAACAGAAAAAGTACACTTTTTCTATAAATCAAGTTAGAAGGCTTGCAGAAGTTATGACCTCTCAAGTTCCTCCTAAAACCTAAAGGCAAGGAAGGAGAAAGCATTAAGCTAAATGTTACAATTTGACCATTTGAGTTCCAATACAAAGACATGAATGTTTTAGTCTGTATTCTGGGAATGCCTTGTAAGCTTCCTCCACAGCAAAACAATGCAGCGTAAACTGCACAGGTCTGACTTGAGCAGAGCTGAACTCAGTGCCCACAGGTTTGCACTATTTTCCCCTTTCTGTAAAAGGCAGCTGTAATCCACTTTACACACAGGATAGACCTGTGCTAGCAAAGCCTAAAGCGCAAGGGCACTGTTGGAGTAGTTTTGCTAGCTGACAGCCAGGCCAAGAAACCATCTTGTGGTTTTTAAGAACAGCCTGCTGCTTCAATGCCCTTTTCCCCCACAGTGGTTCTGCAGTTCAAGTTGGGCCACTCCCCACACCTGCGAAAACCTGTTGCCTCCATAGGCTTTATCGGTGTGTAAACTTCACCTGAGATAAGGGCCCAGTTAAAGGCTTGCCCAGCAGAAGTGAAGAGAGGATGTCAGAACATTTGCAGCTTCACCTTCCCTGGTTTTGTGCGGCACACTTAAAACAGTCTCCTCTCGAGGTTTTCTTCTCAGAGATGAAACCTGAGTTTTCTGGTTTGGGTTAACATGGAAGGGGCAGGGGCAGGAAGTTACCCTGATTGAAGGGTTATCAGCAGTGAATGGAAGATCAAACACGGAATGCTGGTTCCACAAAAATGCAGGTTTCATAGGCACTTCACCAAATTTCCAGTCAATGAATACTTGATGTTTATCCCACACCAGTAAAAAGTAAAAGGAATTAAATTTAATGCTAAACACAATTTGTAGTGCTCTGTTTTGTACTGTGAAGTTCTGCAGCGATTATAATTTGGTTGCCTCCTTTCGCTCCTTTCAAGAACTCACTACATGTGGGGTTTTTTGTTTGTTTGTTGAGGGTTTGGGTTTTTGTGGAGTATTTTTGTTTGGTGGTTTGTTTTTCTTCCTGAAAAGTACTTCTCACTGCACAGCAGTCACCATAAGGCCTAGCAAGTCCTAGCTAGCTCGCTGAAATGAGAAACTATACCAACAAAAGCTTAGAAAGAATGGACATTGTTTAGCCAGTTCCTCCCACCCGAGTTAAAGCTCAACCACTTTTTGCTATCAAGGGACAGGGAGAGAAGTGCAAAGGAACTGCTGTAACACTTCGTAAACAGCTTAATATGTGTAACTGATGTCTGCATAGATCAATTCTTAGTTTTCAGGGTTCCGGCAGGAATAGCTAGCATGAGCTTTTTTAAAAAATTTTCCTGTTGAAATCTAAGCCTTGCTCCAGTTTTATATGAGCAAGCTATTTAAGAAAATAATAATAAAGTTTTACAAAGTGCTCCTTCTTTCTTTCAGTTGTCTTTATCTGTTTTTGCAGGTCCATCTCCAAATAGACCTGCATATTGTTGCAGTAGCAGGAAGACTAACAGTAAGGGAGGAGAGTCTTGGCTACTACTTCCCTAGGAACCCCCAGAGGCAGGCTGGACAAGTCTCTGCTCCATCCTGCTGCACAGGGGCTTCTTACAAGGAATGTTGCTGTAGTTGCTGCATGGAGATCACAAACTCATCTGGTTTTCCAGTAGTTTGGCAAACTCAAACACCTGTGGCAACTGACTGCCTCCAACCCAGCTTCTGAACAAATGCAGCTACACCTACACCTTTGTCAGCCATCTGAAGATCTGATTCTGAAGAGTTTTCTGCACAGGGGCAACATTTCAACTTTAGAATTTAAGACATAAATGAGAGCTAAGCTGTATTTCAAAGCAAGAGGTGTATTTTTCACACGCTACCTAGGCTGTCTAAACATTTTAGATCCCTTACAACACTTCATCACCCAACGCTGCTAGGAAGACAGGTTTCACTAGAACATAACATACCTGCAAGGATTTTTGCTTTTTTTCTTTTACCGTAATAGAATTTAGAGATCTTAGTTCAGACTAGGGCCTTTTGATTAGGACGAGGGGAGAAGAAAGATAGGTAGGTTTGGAATCCAGTCTTAAGAAAACATTATAGTCCAAAATGTACTCCAAGCTTAAACAAGAGCCCACACCAACCCTTGACTGACCTGGTCAAACAGCTGTTTGCCTGTAGTGTTTGGCTGGATGGCAAACTCCAGCTCTGCATCCATAGTAACAACTCGAACGTTGATCTAAGGAGAAAAACAAAAAGCATTGTTTTAGATGTATTGAAAGCGATTTCTCAGTGTTAACACAGCACTTTGTGTACAATACCGTTTCCACACTTTGACGCACTACTGTAGCCTCTACAGGATACACACTCAAGCCCCAATTAGATTTGTGTTATCACACAAGCAAACTTAATTGGGGCACCGACTTTGCTGTCCTATCCAGATTGCTTTGCAGGTTTTCCTACTCGACACAGGATTGGACTGAGCTTCTGGTTAAACTAGAGTGCATTTTAGAGTTTACTTTTTCCAGGCCTAAACTCCTTTGGAATAAGAGCTCCTGTGAGCACACGACATAGCTGCCTGCAGGCCATCCCTTGGATTACGAAAGGCCCTAATGACTAAATTAAATTTAAGACTTATAATTTAACTTCCATTTATATTAGAGCTGGAATTAATCTGAGGTTTTAAAGGCAAAAGGTTGCAGATTATTCTTACGAAGCAATCAGCACTAACCCGATAAACGTTCATTCCTTCCCTCGTAAAAATCTGCTCGGCACATACAAACAGCAGTTATGGGTACTGAATGGTACCACAGGGCAAGAGTTCACCAAACTATTGCTGTCAGCGAAGAAACAACGTAACCAGATTTACTGCAATGGCAGAAGTAGACTGCAAGACAGAGGTTTCTACTGTATGCAGAAGGCAAGGCTGTATAATGACTAGAAAAAGTCTATTAGCAGTTAATCAGGAGGCAAAAGCAGCAACTAAGCTTGCAGGGAACAGCATAAGGACCAGCAAAATGGCAAATCAGGAAAGGATTATCTCTAACTGATCCTAACTATTCTGACTACAGAAGAGTATACCTCTTTCAATACTATACTATATCTCAAAAAACCCAACAACCCCAAAACAAATAAAAAATCCAAACTGGGATGGATGATCATGTAGTGTAGTTCTACTAACAAATTAGATCTGTAGCTTGGTATTTCAAAAGGAAGAGAAGAAAAAGTGGACATGTAAACACAAGGCCAGACAACCAGTTGGCAAGCTACAGGCAGCCAAGATTTCATGACAATTTCCCAACGCTTTATAAATGTCACATTACAGCAAGCCAGGAGAACCTGCTACAGCTGCGGCACTGACCCCCGGCACACCGGCACACATTTGAAGAAATGAGAGGGAAGGGCAGAAGAGGAATAGGATCACCCACTGTGAAGCCTTGACACTGCAGCAGTTTCTGGTCAGTTTATTATGTATATTTAAACTCTGGGATAAATGTCAGGTAAAACAATGTTACAGTTAACACCGAACTGTGAAAATTGCCTCAGCTAGTTTTAGTCAAATATACCAGAAAATTTTGTGTTCCTTTTTCGGAGAGACATGGAGACATCAGTGTCTTCTAGCCTTTACAGAGTTGTTTCTTTCTCCTGCTGTTTCCCGGATGACACAGGACCCTCCTATAGAAAGATGACTGAAGACAGTTTCCAAGTGATGGAACCCCAGAACTGAACCAGAGAAGACGACTGCTTAGGTGCTCTGTGACTTTCAAGTAGTTTTTTAAAGCAGTATCCTTTAGATTAGGATTGCTTTTTTTTTTTTTTTTTTTAAAAAAAAAAACAAAACAAAACAAAAAAACCCAAAAAACAAAAACCACCCTCCTCTAAAGCAACAAGAAAGAATGAGCAATAAAGGTTTCTAAGAGCTCCTTTTCCTAACTGTAGCACTTGGGATCCATAATGGAGCATGGAAGCATGCTTAAAGCTTTCTTCCTGTGCCTTAAGAACCAAAGGTTTCCCAAATAGTGTTTCCAGCATAAGAAGGGAGGGGAAGTTCAGATACCAAATTCTCAGGAACAGCAAGGCTGCAATTACAAGATGTGACCTTAAAAAGCTTCTGTTGCTTAATCCCTCTCAACAATAAATCCCTAATCATATTCTAATCCCTTTCTACCCCCTTCAAGAAAACATATGCTCATAATCTGCAGTTTTATATTGTGCAAGTTATTTGTACTTCTGGCTAAAACACCACAGTGCTGTAAAATAAGTATCACTTTACAAGCTAAAGAACTTGAAAGAATGTGCTTCCCACTCCTTACCAGAAAACCTGCAGGATGTTGGCTGAGCACAGAATTCCAGCTGGTACCATTAGTCTTTTATTCTATCTCCTTAGTGGTCACTTGCTAGTAAAAAAAGGTAAACTCCTTAGTTTAGGGGAATACCCTGCATTACTTCAACCCTAAGAGACCTTTCTGGATACAATCCCCTTCCTATAGGATCAGCTACACAGCGAGCTATTTAGTGCTAAAGCCACATACCTGCTACATCTTTTGAAAATTATTTTAGTGTTGAGACCAAAAGTTGAAATAATCTGCTTTCCACTTCAATCATTTAAAGCCATAAGCATGCAGGAGCATGACTACTTAGTTATCCAGAAAGCTTTCAAGGACACTTCAGGCATGTGGTAAAGGCTGATTTCTGTCTTCATAAAGGGCTGAACAACCAGCACGATAAAGAGGAATTTCCTCGTGTGCCCTGAGACAAGCTGCTGGCCACATGACAGGCAGTGCAAGAAGAAACAGGGCCTCAAGCAGTTGTCATGTCAATGACTTGATAACTGCCTGGAAATATCCTGAGTCTCCTTCTTGCCATATTAAGTCCTCTTGCTTCTCATCTCCAAACCTTCAGCTTGATTTCAAGAACAACATAACTGTTTTAACAGTGTTTCTAAACAAATGTCCTACAGCCACTCCACATAAGCTTTCAGCCACAGAGAAGCTGTTAGTGAAGCGGGCAAACAGAGCTCAACCCACGAGAAACCCTGGTTTAGACAGTCTGAAGAAATCTTGATGTCTGTTAGAATCATAGAACAGTTTGGGTTGGAAAGGACCTTTAAAGGCCATCCAGTCCAACCCCCCTGCAAGAAGCAGGGACATCTCCAACCAGATCAGGTTGCTCAGAGCCCCATGAGACATGATCAGTTTGGCATTCAGCTCAGACCACATGAAACTCCCTATGGTGCCAAGACAATCAAATCAAAACCCAAGATGCTGATCAATATTTTTGTGGAGGAAAACAGGGAATAACTCAGACTAATTTATATCAGCAACAAAAAGAGCAAGACACAGTTAAGACAACTTTGAGAACTGAAGTTGTGCTTACCCTGTGTAGGCAAGGCAGGTCACATCCTACCAAATCCTAGTAGTACCCCAGGACAAAATTGAAGCCATAACCAAAAACAAAAGCAGTTTTTGATTGTTTCGGAAGACAGGTGCGTGAATGGGGAAGAAGAGCACATGGTTGTCATACATGCAATAAGGGTTTTTAAATGCACATAGCATGCTAAAAGTCCTAGACAGTAAGTTGTAACTTCCTTCTCAACAGGCCAATGCCGTAACACTTCAGGATTATACTTTTATGTCCGAGACTAACATACTTAAAATGAATGACAAATAGGACCTCAGAAGGTTTGCTTGTGTGTATGAAAACATTACAGAACACAAGGTTTTCCTCTTCCCCTTCTTAGCATGCATAAAATTGCTAATAAATTTGATCCAGAGGGGAAAAAAACATGCTGTTGAAATGGCAATGCCATTTGCATTATAAGGAAAAAAAAGCTCAATTAATCATAAGATACAACAGAAACTGAGGAATTTACTACACCAAATGACTGAACTTTAATTCCATGACTTCAGACTGTTCACATTACCTACCTTTCCAACTAGGGCAAGGGAGTGGAAGCAAGATGAAAGATGGAACTGTAGAGAACTTCAGAATATAGCTTAAACAATGGTAACACTATGGAAAGTTTTACTACTAGAAGGTACAGTAGTTAGAATGGGAACTTCCTTGCTCTAGCAATGCCCTCAAGTAATGCATTTGTTCTTACTTTTTTTTTTTTTTTTTTAAGACATTATCTCTTCTAATTCTAATGCAGTAGATCAATCTATAAGACACTGGAGTCTTCCACAGACCATGCACTAAACAGTATCTAACTTGGAAAATGAAAGTGCCATTTGAAAAACCTTCAGAAATATTGTCTCTTAAGGAGGCAACACATTGCCAAACAGCTGAGTGGCAACACTTTCTCTGTATAAGATCCAAGATCTAGACAGGAACTCAAGATGACATTGCCTCCTCAATCCCTTCCTCTCATAAGCACCCAGTTTCCAGGTATATTGGATACTATGCATGCAGTACTATGCATGCAGAGGCAGGTTTGGTTGTTTGTTGTTTTTTTTTTCCCCCCTCTAAAGTCTGACTGTCATAGTTCAGCCCTGATCAGGGCCAGACTATGCAGTCTCTCTCTCTCACGTTCCTCCCTTGCTCCATCATGGGGTCCCTCACACGGGCCACAGTCCTTCGTGAAACTGCTTCGGCGTGGGTCATCTCTTCCACGGGGTGCAGTCTCTCCAGAACGGCTGTCCCAGCGGGGCCTCCATGGGCCATAGCCACATTCAGGCATCCACTTCCCCCGGTGTGGGCTCCTCCCCGGGCTGCAGGTGAATCTCTGCTCCTCCATGGACCTCCATGGGCTGCAGGGGGACAACCTGCTCCACCATGGTCATCACCACAGGCTGCAGGGGAATTCTGGCCAGGAGCCACATTACTGCACCTCCTTCTTCACTGACCTTGGCGTCTGCAGCTGCTTCTCTCACAAGAAAAGTTCTTCACAACAGGGAGGGAGACACCTCTCAGAATCTCTTCACATCATCCATCTCATCTCCTCTCCACCTCTTGCAGCCAGGCCAGGCTGAGTTGGGCCCAGTCGGCCGCCTGGTGAGAGGCCAGAGGGTGAGGCCTGCAAGGGCCCAGAGGCCGAGGCCTGCAAGGACCCAGAGGCCTGCGCCTCCCACTCTGCACCTCTGCCCCCTCTCAGCTTCTTCACATCTTCTCTTTTTTTTTTTCTCCCGTTTTCCCCTTCTTACATACTTTACCACAGAGGTGCTATCATGGAACATTCTGCTACCAATCAGCTCAGCCTTGGCCAGCAGTGGGTCCGCCCTAGGCCCGGCCGAGTCCACTGAACAAAGGGGAGCGACTTCCAGCAGTTTCCTACAGAAGCTGCCACCTTAGGCACCCCCTCACTAAACAAAACCACAACACTGACTCTGGAGCTATAGCCTTTTGGTCCAGAATTTGTCTCTGGTTGCAGGTAACAGGGTATCTTTGAAGTTAACCATTCCCTTTCTGATATTGCAGCTCTACTGGAAAACATCCTACACTGAAAGAGAAAAGGCATGCAGAAGAGGAAAGAAAATCCACAGCCTTCACACACAGTAAACAGCCATGGATATTTTGCATCTTGGTGCGTGACATCTAATACACCTTAAGTCTGCTTGCATAACAAAATAGTTTAGTGAAACCATGAAGTTGTGCAAGTCATTTAAAATACCGTACAATTTACTTCCAGTGAATATGTAAGATAAAGGGCAGTAAATACCAACTTTTACCCATGCACACAAGACAAACTAGTACTTAAAGTGGTGCGTATCATTATCATTATGCAGCTCTAAACGCCACAGACAATGCTCAGGAATGTTTTCTTCCTCTCTCCAAGGACAAATAAAGACCAGATTCTCTTAAATAGCAGGTTTACAAGTGCAAATGCTAGTGAAGTATCTTTCCAAGTGGTGGCAATTAGCAGTGTCACAGTAAAGAAATCCAGATAGGCAGGCCTTCTTTCTTCAGTCACTGGATGTCTGGAAATCCCAGGCAAGTAGCTAGTACCCGTAAGCAGATCAACGGCACAGCGCAGGGGGGATAAGGGGTTCTGAAGTGCTGTACCTGCACAGCTCATACGGTCCAGAACAGCACGCAGGCCTGTTAAGGTTTCTTGCACACACGCAAATTGACTGTATAGCATATGGACATGCTTGTGTCTTCATGACCAATAAGAGAAAGCAGTGGTATCAAGAATACCAGTAAGAAAGCAGTAGTATTAAGCTTGCATCCTCACTTCTGCAGGTCTACTCTTCCACCACACAAGCAATAACTACTCTTGTACTTGTAATGAAGGGCAAAAAGCTTGCCTGTTATGAGTTGCAATGCATCTGCACAGGCAAAGTAATCGCATTTCAGCCTTAGCAACCAGACCTGTTCATAGATGTGTGTAGTGATTAGGTATCTGGTAACAGGAACAGCTATTTCACACAGCAGCATCAGAAGGGCACTGGATCTGCTCTCTATTCTTCCTCCTTCCAGACATTTGTGTTCATTGAAACCAGGCCCAACAATAAAGAAAGATATTGTGTTAACTAATGGATTAACTGTAGTCCCAGCTCCTGGAAGCTATTCTGGGAAAATTTGCAGCTTTGATTAGGGAAAAAAAGTCCTAGAGGCTTCAGAGCTCAGAGCTGACCTGCTAACACTTCAGCGTCTACATTTCTTTGTCCTCCACAAGTTACTTAAGCCAATGGCTAATGGTTCAGAAACTGTGAAGAGGAAAGGAGAACTCTGGGAGGACAAGCAGCATGAATAAATCAAGCAACTAGAGAAACATTAGTTCAATTTATTATAATATTCTTTAGCACTTATGAACACCAACATGTTGAGAATACGGCACTTACAGGCAGTTCTGTTCTTCTCTGACAGAATAACCTGCCTGATGGATCAAACCTCATCTAGTAACGTATCTGCTGTGGTCCCATATGACATAGACTGGGTATACAACAAATCTGAGCCATGTGACATTACAACCGAAAGACAAGTTGTACACCGAAATTCGCCATATCTTCTGTCAAAGCAGGAGAAAGCATCGTGAATATAAAGCAAATAATCCTGCTACTGCAGGATTGTCAAAGCACAACTTCCTTCCAACCTGGGCTCAGCACCTTCATCTTGCTGAAACTACAGCAGGGACATGCATTCTGACCTCTTCATGGCAGGCCAAGGTCTTGAAAGGGGGACACTAGTGTGGTGGGGTAGAGGGAGTAAGAAAATGTAGTTAGCTATTCTCATAGAGTGCACTTACAAGTTCACAAACAGCACCTTGTCAAGAATGAAAAATAAACTCCTTAGGCGGACAGGGCTGGAATTCAAAGATCTTGGTAGGTCTGAGAAATAGTTACAGGTGTTACACTTGAAGAGGTGAGAACGGACAAGAGGCAGACAAAGAGATGAACAAATTACACGCTTGCAAACAATGGGCTATACCAGGACTGTAGACAAGGATGTGGCCTATTATAATCCCCAGAAAAACACCACATTTCCTGGTGTGATGCTATTGCACAGAAAGAAAAATTACATTCTTGAGTGTATTTGTCACCGGAAGCATTACAGAGGGTGACTGTTCTGTTCTGATTGCCTGATGACTTGCTAGCTGGAATGCTGTCATCCAAATTTTAATGCTTCTTTTGGAAGCGAGTAAGTTAATCAAGGAAAGCCTGCACTAACCTGCAGCTCAGGTGGTTTTTGGTTTGTTGCATGGGTTTTTTTTTTGTTTGTTTCAAGCTGGAGTTGGTTTGTTAGCACAGCACTGATCTCTTCCAAATGGGAGCTGTCTGAAACATGAAGTGTTTGTGGAAAAGATAGCAATTTTTAAACTCACAAGGACAAAAACACCAAAAAGCCTTCTTACCTTGCAGACTGGGTAACAGGAAAGGAAACAGTAATTGCTAAAGTGGTAAGATATTGACATAATATATAACCACTTCCATACAGCCTTCAGAAAACATAGGTTCAAGCCCTCCCCAGTGCTTTTTTTTTTATGATTTAAAGGATCTCCAAGAAGCTAAAACGAGAAGGCAAATGACAAACCTGCAGTTTCTCTTCTATAGGAAGAACAATTTGATTCCTATGAGAGCAGAAAAGAGATCTGCAGCACAACGCTGAAGGAAGCCTTTTAGGAGGAGCCCCACACCCTCTCCCCTGCTCCCACGCCAGAATCCCTTCCGCACTACCTGCCCAACACTTAGCATTTCAGAGAGGGCAGCGGCAGCACAGCAAAATAGTCCTGAGTGCTCCCTTCTGGACCGTGCACTGTAGAGCGCATAGTTTGCTGACAAGGGAGAAAACAGCCTCATCAGTTGACAAAATATGAACGGGGACAGCCTCACTGGCATGCACTTGACTGACATGGCGAGCTCATTGCACCCATTTAACTGACCCAGTTTCTCAGCATACCGTGTTAAATCAAAGAGATCTGGCTGCAAACAGAAGGACGCGTTCCATTTACAGTCTCATTGTGTTAAACATTGCTTCCTTATCGCAAATAAATGGCAACGTTAAGTTGCATTCCACTGGAATTCCTCTGAGTCTATGAAGCAGAGTTAGGTACTGCTGCATTTGCAACAGCTAAAATTAGAGTTGAGCAGGCTGGCCTTTGTTCCTTCAAACCTTGCTCAACTTCCCAGGAGAGGGGGAAATACCACCGAGGGCAAATATAGTTGTCTATAATAATCTAGAAGCTAGTAGTTACTTCAAAATTATCCAGCACAGTTTTTAGCCTTAACCACTAGTCAGCTTCAATGCATCAGCTTGTACCACCATTTTTTTTTTTAGTAATGCTCAGTATTTAAGGAGCAATATCAGCTATACTTAACTGAAATTTCTTAAAGTTTACTCAAGGCAATAGGAGTACAGGTATTTGCTGCTCCCATGCAAGGTGAAAAAGCCTTATAACAACTTACGTTAAGTTTTTCTGAAGAGAGAAAAAGTACTTTGAGGGGAAGCCAAGAATAATTTTGAAGTGAAATCTGACTGCTGGACTCATTTGCATGAAGTGGGGTGAGGGGACTCACTCGAGCAGGAAAACCCAGATCTGAGAAGTCATCCAGAAATTCCAGTTTTAGCAAAGCAGGTTGAATTTTCAGAACAAACTTCCCCCTCCTTGTTAGTATACACAAACAGATCACCAGAAAGCCAACCCCCTGAGTTTGGTTTTGCAGTCAGGTCACTTGACTCTTTTTGTGAGATAGCAGGAAACCTTCCTTATAATTAAATACAAAGATAATCCTAGAATGTAAATTCGAACTTTTTTAGTTGATGTGCAGAAGAAGATGCCATGCTAAATTACACACCTGTCTCAGTTCCCTTAACCAAAGCCTGATGTACCTCCCACCAGCATATAATAACTGCATAGCAGACATCTGCGTGAAAAGCTGAGAAGCAGCCATGGCCGTAACTCAGTTCTTTGTCTCAGGTAAGCAATAACGCTCTGCACGCCAGAAGATCATGAAGATTTCATGCAGGTGTGGCAAGCATGCATGATGCTACATCTCTGATGGCCCTGTTTCCCAAATGCCTTGGCCTCAGCGAGACTTCCAGCATGCTCCACCTCTGGTCAGTTCTGTATAGTTAACATTAGTTGCTCAGTGAAACAGTAAAACCAAGCAAGTACTCTTCCCAGGGAAGGGAAAAAAAATAAAATTAAAAATAAAAATCTTTCTCCACCCCTCAAAGTTTCTCCCACTGTCTCCCAATAAGTAAATTGCATCATTCTGCCCTGAGTTAGGAAGAAATTGAAAAACTGACAGACAATTGAGATAAAATTTTACAATTCACATTTTTAAAAAAAAGTAAAATTACCTAGAGACAGCTTTGTGCTCTCGTAAGACATAAAGCAATGCAGTTTAAGCCTGAAAAGCCCTAGGATGTTTTTCATGCAAAACACTCGCTCTCCCTTTCTGTGAGGGATGTAGGAATGGTTTACAGGGAACACAGACAAGGTTAGAAAGCACGAGGTGTTCTGTTGAAATACATTAACTTTCACTTTAAAGACTCTATGACGCTGTATAATACTCTATTAGCATGGGCAGAATATCTGTGTACAAGCAGCAGTCTGTTCTTTAAAGAAGGAGCACACAGCCAACGACAGCAGGCTCAGCGCAGCGCTGCGGCTTGGGTGAGCCACTTGCCCTCCACGGCTGTTAGGATGGATTTTGGAACAGAGACTGCAGCAACAATAGGTCCTTTGTACCTAGAGGATAAATACAGTGGGAAACTACAGGCCAGTGGATGAAACTCCTTCACACAGTTTTATCATGACAGCTGTTGCATCTAATTAAATGGAATGAAGGTGTGAGACGAAGGCTTTACACAAGAAGTTTAAAGGAAGACCCACAACCAATCCTCAAATAAGTTTTATCTCCAGAAGTCACTCAGAGTTGAGAACGAATCACATCATCTTTTGTGGTCTTCCATCCGAAACATCAGCATGAGGCCAAGTGCAGATAATATAGAGGTTTAAGATCTCAAATTTTATTATAATTTCAGAGTCTTTCAAACAATTTAACATGTCCAATATTTACGTGAGTTAGCTACATAAAGTAGTATGATCCTTCTGCAATCCCTGCAATGGAAAGTAAAAAAAATAACTGAGTATCTTAGTCTTGATCCAGAACGCAAACACCATTTCACACCTCCGCTTGGCTTTTTCATTTGGAAATAACAGGCACACAACAATCTATGCAAAAGCTGAACTCCACAGTACCAAGTCACAACAAACAGAGGCAGGGTCTGAAAACACGAATACTCTAAATAAAAGCTGTAATAGCCTGAGAGCTTCCCCTGAATCCGAACATCAGTCCTGGTGCCTTCTATTCCAATGCTTATGCAGAGGAATAGGTTCTAGAGAGCAATGTGCATGGAAAACTCAGAGCCATTCCAAAGGGTGAGAGGTCTGACAGGTACTCACCTGGAGACCAGGCAGCAACACAGCCTGTCAGTGCACAGCTCTCAACACTTTCAGTAGACCCTGTATGAGCAGTACTAGCACAAGATAATCACGATTGTCCTTCTGAGGTGGAAGAGCAGCACATTATATTGGAGCAGGGTGGGCTGTGTGAACAGAAGAGCCTATGACTTACTCTCTCACAGGATTATGCTCTGAGAGTTTAAGGGAATCAAGAACCAACTGTTGGAGAAATGTTCTCAGAAACTATACTCTTCCCAGATGGAGACATTACAGGATGCAAAGTAGTATTTTCCTCAGATGTGAGCTGGAAGAAGCTCAAGGATGTTCAAAGGCATGGAATAATTTTCATGCAAGGATCACCTAAGCTAGTTAAGACTTCTCAGTTTGGAAGAAAATTAACTGAGGCTGGGACATAAGAGCATATAAATTCATTAGTCACATGAACAGGGTGGACAAGGACCACATGTTCACTGCTCTACCAATAGAATAACTATAGGGCATCAACATTCTGAACAAGAAAAGTTTTTCAAATAGTGCTGTAGCAAGGAGTATTGTAGATAACTTTCCAAACAACATGAAGGTTATCTAGGACAGCCTTTGTTAAAGCATACTGTGGATGCTGGAGTTCACATGGTTTCAAGGGGAGACTGGACAAGTTCACAGAAATCCCTTTAGTAACTCATTATATAGGAACTTTCAGCCTCAAATACCTCGGCAGCTCAGAGGAAAGCAATGGTGCGTATCTTCCTCAGGCATCAGCTTTTGACCAACATCTGAGGTATGCTATTACACTACAGGGGCTTTCTGCCTGACCTAGCAAGGCCAGCCGTGTTCTTATAGAAGTCAAAGTGCAGAAAGAACATGAACTCCATTTACTTAAAGAGAAATAGCAGTGTAACAAGTCACACAAGGTCCAGTAACAACGTATGCTCATTCTGCATGCTAGATATGAATCCATTTGTCAAAGAGGGATTTATTAATTTGATACCTCATCCTTCTGTTTTATCTGTTCCATAATCAGCCCCTTTCATTTTACCTCATGGACTTCAGTGGAACATACCACATGGCATTTGCAAAATCTGTGAGCGGGATTATGTGATGTGATCACTTCCAATAGCTTGGTAACCTTATCTACGTCCAATACATTACAATGCTTACGCTTCCCAACAAGGTACTTCAAACAGTATGCAACAGGTACTATTTGCTCCCAGATAAAGGCAGGTCATCGCAAGTCCTGGAACGTCACCCAAGCACAAAGAGATTGCTCTTGAAGTTATAGATCATACAGGAAAAGTGACTGGAAGGATCAGCAAAATACCCCTTCCTGACCCCTAAAATAGCTTGAGAGCTTCCAACATGACACTCTTCACATGCCCTTCACTATAGAAGGGTGATAGCAAACAAATACACACCAGTGATTCCCAAAGCATTCCCGAGCACAGTGGAGGCAGAAAAAGTAACTTTCAAAAGTTACTGCTTGGCTGTATCGGTTTTTAAAGGGGAAAGCTATTCCCTCCCACACTAAGATCCTTGAATCATGCAAATCCACCACACCAATACTCTGTGTACCAGAAACTTTCTACAATCACTTATCTCTACAAAGAGAAAAAGTTAAGCAAGCTAAGCTTTCACAATTAAAGCGCATTCAGCTGGATGTTAAATTATAACTTTAGCTCCCTCAAAGAACTCAGAAGCCCAGATCCTACAGCACAGACTTTGAAGTCCTCCAGTGGGCCACAGAGGCTAAATTCAGGCATCCCGGTACAACTGAGAGATTCTTTAAATCTCCACTTCTTCAGGTAGCACGCAGCTCATAGATCTGCTCTATGCATCAGCAGAACCGAGCAGCTCTAGACCCATTTCATAAGCCTGCTCAAGATTCATCAACTGGATGTCCCTCCACTCGCATCCCCAGAGGAGCCTCTCTCCACATATTCCACACTGAGGTTAGAACCACCACAGCAAACATGGACATTGTCATGCAAAATCGAGAGAGGAAGAGACAGTGGCAGTGACACCTCTGAGTTGTACACAACAGCTAGAGCTCATGTACACAATACATGCTCATGAAAGTGGGAAGGAGAAGCAAGCACTCAATAACCTTCTCTCAAACAGGGCAGTTCCATACTCCCTTCTCAAAGCTAGAAGACGACCTTGTGTAGGGGTGCCAGCACCTCTTCCATTGAGCCTGCACAGTAGGCAGCCAAATACAAGTCCTGGGTCACCAAGCAACAGTTTCTCTTGCTTACTCAATTAGAAGATGAGAGTTCTGCCTTTTAATTCTTAAGACTCAGGATTTTTATTTCAATTGACAGCTGATAGTACCAGGTGCTCCTCAGTCCTAGCTGGGCACCTGACTGCCTCTCTCATGCTTCCTCAAAGAGAAGAGCAGATGTAGAGAAGGCAGGTGATTTTTCCCCACTATGAAGTGGGAACTAGAAAGAGAAACAGAATCTGGATCTGAAGATGAGCAATGTGGAGGCAACATGGTTAGCTGTTACACTGAGCTATACCTTGTTTCCAGCCTCACATAGCAATGATTTTCTCCCTTTCCTAGGGAAAAGGATCCCATATACAGCTTGGTAAAAGCCAGAGAGACTCCAGCTGCTTCTGCAAAGAGCTGTACTTCTCAACTCAGAGGCTAAGTGTTACCTAATGCTGAAACCAGGCTTCAAAGCAAGCACCCAACGCAGCTAGAATACATTACTTAACACAGCGTGCAGTGCGGTTCGGTGATCTTAGCCAGCATTGCCTTCCTTCAAGGTCAATTGAGTGATTATGGGATTTACAGTGCGCGTAAAGCTCTTTGGACACAGAGTGCCGAGTGCCAAACAAGAACGACGCTGATGCGGGAATCTTCAGTGGTCATCAAGAAGTCTTATTCTCAAAAAGTCCTGACGTACTGCAGCTTTTTTTTTGTGTGGACAAAGACATTCATGTGGGCGGAAGAAGGGAGAAGAACAGGAAGGCTTATCTCCCCCCTTCTGCCCTTTAAGAAGGCTAAGAAATTATTTAAGTAGTGACTAACATAACAGTTAACACCCTTGATTTCTCTGTAGCAGCTAACGTCCCAGAACAAACTGCCCACAGAAATGCTTACTCACCTCAGGCAGTAATTCAGGTTTTTGGCACAATTGTGAGCTCATTCTCTCATAACTTTAGTCATCTGTGAGCTGCTCCCTAAATTTACTATTAATAGAATTCTCCACCTTCCTTTACAGCTGTGAGTGGGAGCTCTCAGATTTGGCAAACAGAAGCTTCCTTGTGCTTCCATTTTGCACCAGAGTATACACCTCTTCCTATCAATTTAAGTACATTGTATTATCTAATGTAGTGCAATCGGTGCTTACAATGAAAGGGTAAGATTTTTACTGACTAAATCCACAGCTATCCATAAGCTAAAAGTATTTTAATTCATTATGAGCACTGAAGGATATGAAAAAATATTTTTTTTTTCAGTCCAGTTACAGCAATCTGCTGTGAAGAACTTGAAGATAAAACTGCTCTGTGTAGTTATAAGACACACAGTCGAGAATAAATTGGGAAGATCTGGGAACTATTATTATTATTTGTATTTAGAATAAATTCCCATCACTACACTTGCATATCTTTGGGCTATCAAAACTTTTTGATTTTTAATGCCATAATCTATTCATAGACAGCTAAAGATTTGGAAGAAGACTTGCATACTGTCTTCAAGTTTGTTTGTTTGTTTTTTTTCAAAATTAATATATATTCCATATCAAACAGGTATGGAGGACTTGTCTAGCCACTTAATGCCTAACACACACTAGCACATTATTAAGAACACAAGGCTGGGAAAAACCTTTGGATTATCAGCTCCAGTTCCCCACTCCTACAGGCAGCAGCATTAAATTGTGTCCTTGTCAAACTTTATCTTAAGGGAGGTTAGGTCATGGAATATTCTCCTAGTAAGACCAAGAACCAGGGGGAGTGGACAGGGGGACATGGACAATCCCATCCACCCACCGACCTCCCCCCCCCCCCCCCCCCAAAAAAAAAAAAAAAAAAAGGAGGAATGAAAGAGATAGCTAAGTTTGTTCAACTAAAAAAAAAAAAAAAATATTTATTATTAA
>WHYT01013818.1:158615-182287 GCA_009806455.1 Tetrax tetrax | reverse complement strand
AAAAAAGAAAAGAAAAAAAAAAAGTAAGCTAAGGATGGAGAACAGAAGATACCAGGGTATGCCTCCGCAGTACTTCACACAGCAGCAATAGCAGTCACAGGCTAAAGGAGTCTGGAGTCCTCGCTGCAGCATGAGCAATAAAGCTGAGGCGAAGCCCGCCAAAAATAACGGACCAAACGGCCACCGCCTCGCGCCTGAGCGAGCGCGAAAAGGGCGGGAAGGGGCTCACCTCGCCCTGCTTTCAACAGCGGCTGGTGCTGGCGCAGGCGCAGTTGGCCGCGAGAGGCCGTTAGTGAGGCGACGCCTGGGCGATACGGGCTGCGGCCGGGGGTGGCCAGGAGCTCCCGGTCGCAAGGTGGGAGAGGGCAGGAAGGAGGCAGCTCGGAAAAACGATTAAATTGGTCTCCTGTAGGATTTAATTAATTATCTTCGTACCCGTGGCGGTAGTGGCCGACGTTGTGTCACGTTCAGTACTTAGGGAATCCAGGGCAGGAGCTGAATACCCATGAAATGTTACACAAACATGGATTTAAATAAAACTTCTTCACCCTGTTTTTCTTTTCAGCCACTGTTCTGGGTTTTACACATGGCTGTTTGCAAACATATAGCTTCTGACTGGTTCCTGTGTAAAATCTTAGCACTAGGCAGCACTGGAGCTTATCATTTCTTGACAATCCCTTCTCTTCACCCAGTGGCTTGGAAGGCTTTGATGAGCCATGTTACACACATTTTATATATATATGTATATATGTGTGTGTGTGTGTGTGTGTGTATACACACACCTTTGTGGCTTTGATCACTAGACTTCATTTCACGTACATTTTATTATCGCGTATGTTTTTTTCAGCTTGTGGCACACATTCTAAGCTTTCAGATGCACTACCAGATGTTTGTATGTAGTACATAAAAATAAATTCTTAATAAGCTAAATATGATCCTACATAATTTCTCAAAGTGCAAGTATTGGCAAAGCACAGGAATAAAGGATTGGTCCCGGTGTTTATTTTGGAAGAGTGAAAGCTTTTCAAGTGCCTGCATTTATGCCACAAATTCATGAGTGCTTGTAATGTCCTGGGAGACCAGGAGTTAAAAGTTGTTTGGAAGTTAACTTGCTCTAAGGGTATAAAAGAAGCCTCCGTGGCTTTAGTTCCTAAACTCATGTTTGGAAATGCACTGTATCTGTCCTAAGAAAGCTCTTCTTAGGAGACAAACTTCTTGCATGTAAAATGAGGTAAGTGCACAAATGATCAATTTCATTCAGCATTTTGCAAGGAATTATAACCATTACATTACAACCAGCAATAAAAGATAAACTACATGTACTAGTACTGTGTGTTTTCATTTTGACATTTACTCTTCAAACTGCTGGGGTGTTTAAATTCAGCAAACCAAGACCCACAGCATGAGTCATTTCTTCAGGCAGCGTGTAAATAGCTGTTTTGGCACCATTGCTGAAGAGACTGGGTTCAAAGGACAGTACAGACTGTCCAGTGCTGTAAAATACAACTTTACTGCTTTGTTTAATAAATTACCTACTATGATTAAATATCTGACAGCTTCTAAGTACAGCAGTAATACAGTTGAGTGTTTAAGTAAACAGTCTCTGTATTAACTCGCTGTAAGGTTCAGCAAATCTGTGTGCCTAAGCTGAAACATAAGAGAGCAACTTTTGTAGGAAATGTATTCCTGGCAGCATTTGTCTAGAAAAATCCTATGTTTAGCTTTCTTTTTATAAACCTACGGTCTATCACCCTGGATTATAAAGCCTCTCCCAGGTACTAGCCAAATACTCTCAGTCACTGGAGTAGAATCTTAATAAAAATGAATTGTTCAATAAACATTCTTTATTCCCTTGCAATGTAACATTTTTTGTATTTATATCATGTGTCAGATATTAATTGCAAATAAATCTGTAATTTGCAGCACTTACACTTATTTTCTGTTATTAAGACCTTTTATTCCAAGTATTTTGATCCTCATGCTGGAATTTATGGCTGCTCTTCAGCTTGTTTCAGAAGCCTATCTGAATGCTTTTGGAAATGAAAGTAGTCAAGTTGTTGACTAAGGTTTTTTTTTGTAGGGGAGAACACAACTATTGTCCCATTGTGGTCTATATCTGTTTCATTTTTATGAAGAGATTGCAGAAGTTAGAAGGGTCATCACTGACAAAGTTGTTCATGTGTTAGAGGTCTGTGTTAGCAGATCCCGAGCAGAACTTGAGGCAGGAATACTAGGTAAGTCAGTTGTGGATAAATTGCACTTTAATTTCAACTAGTGTTCCTTCTAATCACTGTTCTTCAGATATTATAAAACAAAAAAGGTCATACAAGCAACAACATGCTTTAAGGAACTCAGCTGTTCTTGTTTTTTTAGATGAAATTACTTGATGTTTCAGCATTCTGTATTGATCTCGAGCCAAGATATGATTCATATTTTACTGGTTTTGCTCACTTAAATCATTCTGCTGTGGTATACTTTAATGTTCATGTAACTTTAAACATAAACTTTAAACATACATGACTATACTTGTTACACCTAGTTTGCAAAGTGTCAGACATATTTAAGTGCATTATTAAAATTTACATTTAGAAAGTCTTATCACACTGTCATTAGTACAAGATTTACCTGTATACCATATATTAATAGAGATTGCCTGGAGAAGTTAACTTTTGAACTGTGAAACAGTACTGTTAACAGACTTTGAGATATTACTAAATATGGTAAATAAAGGGGAGGGCTCCTGGAGAGGGAGGAGTGTCAGGTTAGCAACTCCCTGCCTCGCAACGGGAGTCTAAAACTCTTAGAGAATTGTTAATTTACTTTCGTTCACGTCTGGCTTAAATAATTTCCTAGTAAGAAGTATTTTTTTTTGAGAGACAAAAGTTTTACTTTATTGTTATTTTCTGTTTTGCTTTCAGCAATTCTTAGAACTGCTGAAAAGCATGACTTCCTCTTCTGTTGTTGATAAACCTCCAGTCAGACGAGTTGCTATCTTCGGGGGAACTCATGGCAATGAGTTATCAGGGGTATTTTTGGTCAAGCACTGGCAAGAAAATGGAGCTGAGATTCAAAGAGCAGGAATGGAAGTGAAACCATTTCTTACCAACCCAAGAGCTGTGAAGAAGTGTACTAGATACATTGACTGTGATCTGAACCGTGTTTTTGACTCTGATAATCTTGGGTAAGAATAGTTGTAGTTTGTGTTGTTTTACTTTTCTGGTTTTTTAAACTGTAAAGAGCTTCCTTTCCAGATTAAAAGTTCCACTACTATTTTAACTGTGCAGTCACATAACTGCAATTACTGACCTTTAACTCAAAAAGAACAAATTGCATGAGTGTTAACAGATTCATTTTAAAACTATTGCTAGTAGAATGAGTCTCAAACCAACACATAATCTTGAACGCAGCATTTTAAATTAGTATTAAATTAGCTGTATTTGTGTAAACTTAAGTATTGCTGTTCTGAGTTGCAAAGTCATAATTTCTCTCACGCCTTCTTGAGCAGCTTTGGAGCTCTTCTGAATACAATTATATTTGCAGGAAGATTGCAGATAAAAGCAACTTAAGAGTAGACATCTGAGTATCTGAAAATATGGCATACAAATCAGGGAAGTGTATTTAATTTCAGTTATATACAATAAAAGATGAAATTAGCTAAATTAGAAATAATATATTCTATGGCAAAATGATAGCCAAAAAGTCTCAGTAATTTAACTGACTTGTTATTTTAGAAGAAATACAATCTATAATTACTGTAAAATAGTAATTGATTTTACATTTTTAATGGGATTTTGTTTTTCTGCTTTTGAGATATCTATTCCAGATGTGTACTTTGCTGTGTAAACACTCTTATACTTGATATAGTAGCATGCTAGACAAGTAATTATGTTTTAGAAAGGTCTTAATGGTAAGGGTGAAAAAAAATGTGTTCCACATATATTTTGTAAGCATGGTTATTCTTACCCTGGAAGTCTTTTAATCTGGCTTTTCATCTTAGAAATTTGTTGTTGATTATTTCATATAAGATAAACAGACCTTTTAACACATATCTGTTGAGGTCATTCTTTTAATTGCTTACTTAGGACAGACATGAAAAAAAAAAAAAGGGGTTGTGTTTGTTTTCAGCTGCTTTGAACATAGAACACTTGAAAAAAATAGCAGACTAAGACACCTGCAGGTTGTTTTCATTTTTAAACTAATACTACTTAGTAAATCCTATTAAATTGTCCAGTCCTGTTACGACACTGCTGAATGTTTGGAATACCTTCAACCTGATCCCTTTCAGTGTAGACCCTTTAAGGTTACAAATGATTTTACAAAATAAGAAAAAGGAGGGTGAAATCTTGATACTACTGAAAGTAGTGGTGGAAGACCCAGTGGCTTCGATAAGAAGTATTAATTTAACAGTCTTACATGGAGAAACTCTGAATTTCAGAGACAGGAGTAAGGAATACAAAGGTACATTATGTGATACACAGAATCATAAAAATAGAAAAAGGAGCTTGAGGGACTCACATAAAAATTCTAATCCACCTCATGTCCAATCAGTAGATCAACTGCAAGTAGACATTCCTATAGATTAGGTCTTGCCATTTCTTATACTCCAGCAGTGGTGAGCCCCTAATTTTCCTCAGCAACCTCTTCTGATGCTTAAATATCTATGCAGTTAGTAAGGTGTTCTATTAGTATTTAACAAACCTTTCTTTATGCAACTTCATACCGGTATTTCTTACAGAATTAAAATGTTACCAAGCTTGAGCTGTATTGAAAAAAAACCTTTGATTTTAGCGCAAAGTATATTAGGTGTTTCTGTATTGTACTTGGGTAGTATCCCAAGCCTGTCAAAACCAGATGTGCTATGTGGAACAAGAGAGAAGTTACAGCAGCTTTGTACACTATTAGTATGTAAGGTAGATGTCTCTCTGTCATACAGCAGTTTCCTATAGAGCCCTTATACAGAAAGGAAGCAGATCTTAGACTTTTCCTTAGGGTAAGACTTTTTTTTTTTTTAAGTGTAGCATAGACATAATCACCTGAGATTACAAGTATTAAAACTTAGGAGGAATAGATTTGAGGTAGCAAAACCTTCTATGAGCTTTGAGGGTCAGGAGGGCTCAAAACAATAGACTGTAGAAGTCTGATCAGAACATGAGAAGACAAGAAATGAAGCAGGTTACAAAAGACCTTGTGACTGACGTCCACTGTAAAAGAGCATGGACCAATATTTAAATACTGTCCTCAGTAGGAGGTGTATCCAGTCTTGGAAGTGGTTTCAGTTTTTTATAAACTTTGAGTTCGTTTTCTGCATAGGGGGAAATTTGGGGTCTAAAGAAGTAAGAGGGAAGTAAATAGTGTCCAGCTAAAATGAGATCGAAAAAGTCTTACTACTCTTCTACACAAGCTACATAATAATAAGACCTGTTTAACAATCATACTTGCTTTTCTTAAGCACAAATTCATCAATTTTTAACAGTTCGGTAATTAAAGAGATTATTTCAACGCCAGTCAATTATAGAATTAAAGTAAAAAGAAAAGAGTATACATATTTTGTTGACTGTAAAGCCATGGAATGAGTTTACTAATTTCTTTGTACTGATATTAACAGCAGGACAGTGGTGGAAGATATTCCATATGAAGTGAGAAGGGCTCAGGAAATCAATCAGATATTTGGTCCCAAAGGTAGTGATGATGCGTATGACCTTATTTTTGACCTTCACAACACCACTTCTAACATGGGTGGTACCCTTATTCTTGAAAACTCCAGGGATGACTTTACAATTCAAATGTTTCATTATATCAAGGTAAAACTAATTTAAATGAACTATTAAAATAGACTATTAGTTGTAATGTTGTATTACTATATATTATTTTGTAGTTTCTTTAAATATACTATTTTTTAATTTGCAAAAATGTCTAAAATACTTACTCATAGGATTTTTTCAAATCAGAGATAATTAATAATTTGATTATAATATTAGGTAATTCAGATTTGAAGTCATCATAATCTTCATATATTAAAATGCATGTTAGTAAGGCTGACAGGCAAAGAGGAATGCTTAGAATAACATCTATGAAAATGAATGTAATTTAATCTGCTTTCACAGCGATCCATCAGGAACTTGAATAAATTTGGGTCACACATGCTAAATAGTTAAACATTAATTTCATGAAATAAAGACATGGAAAACGTAATGGAACTAGGTAATGACAAATGTTCCCTTCATCAGTATTTATAGGAATAGTGATGTGTCTTTGGAAGCTGTTTGATTCTGCTGTTCCTGAAACTGCTAAGTATTGGTAGAGTGAGGTTTGCAAAAGTGCTGGCTTAAGCATCATCTGGTTGTGACCAGATTAGTAGTAACCTAGTACTAGTAATTACCAGACAATGACTGATGAAATCGAGGTTAGGCCAGTACTGTGGAATTTTTTGTTTTGTTTTTGGTTTTGTTTTTTTTTTTCTCCTTAGAAACAAAGTATATTTCAACATTTCCTTTTTTTTTTTTTCTTACTACATGTATCCCATTTAAATGTTTGTAAAATATTTGAAGATACAGAAAGCTTATGACTAAAATTATATGAAGATCAATAGTAGGCAGATACCAGGAAAGAGGCCTGAAATAAGGTTTCTGTGTCAAAAAAGGTTAAAATAAGGCTTAATTCACAATCTATGTCCCCATAAAAGAATCTCAGTCTAACACAAAAAAAATACTTGAAAACTGCTGTAGAGTATTTTGGTTCCAAGTTTTGGAACGCTGAGGAGTAAATTTGTCTTCCTGTTAGCAGTTTAGGACTAGAACTGTGTTCAGTTGTAGTAGGAGACAGCAGAGTTCAGTGGAGCATGCCTAGCATGAGTTAATGGAAAGGAGACCAACAAATACAGCTTTGTGTGTTTTCTAAAGATGTCCTACTTCTTTGAGGGCCATGAAATAAAGGCAACATTTTGAAGACACTGTGTAAATCACTTCTGCATCAGTAATCTTTTGTGGCACAACATTTTAAAATATTTGCATAACAAAGCTATTTTTAAACAATCTCCACAGAACGCTTTGGCTCCAGAACGCTGTCCTGTTTTGCTGATTGAACATCCTAGCTTGAAATACGCAACAACTCGATCTGTAGCAAAACATCCTGTTGGTAAATATGAAAAATAAAGTCCATTTTAACCCACCATAAATTATTTTTAAATATGCCTCTTTCCGGCTCTGTTCATTTCATTACACAGAGTGTTCTGATCACCAGTAGCTATTTGTTTGACAGTATATTTACTGAATCAAATGTGTATGATTATCTTTTTCAGAAGAGTTCTGATTTGTACTTGGCTTACAAAATACAGAAGCTAGATGGAAATTCTTAAACTCTGCTAACCCACTGTTTGCAAAATTATTTATCATAAAATCTAAAAATATCCTTATAAGGATAAGGAAGAAATAACAGCTTCAGCAAAGAAATGTTTACTTCCTCTAAATACGCCTTGGCTGAAGCATTGGTTGTTAGCCAAGAGAGGATGTGATGAAGGAAGAGAGAAATTACATTCTGCATGGAACTGGTGAAGTTTTTCATTTCTGGAATCAAATGCATAACCATAGAAAAAAACCCAAAACATTAGATTACTTTTCATATTAAACAATGAGTTATCTAAAATGCAGCATGGAAAGATAGGATGAGAAAAAGAGTAATAGAAATGAATATATAGAGCGACTCTTTCCCTTACTCTAGTAACACACTCAAAATTGTACATATGGTTCTTTAAACTGATCCTGACTGGTGAGCTAAATTTGCTGTTTGCCTTACAAAATCACATAACTCTGAACTTTAAAAATCCTCCTAAACATAAAACACAGACCCAGACATCTATTTTTGCTGTGTAATCTAAGCTTGTGATGTATTATGGCTATGTTAACAATCTCCCTCATCTGCAAACAGGGGTGGAGGTGGGTCCACAGCCACAAGGCGTTGCTAGAGCTGATATTTTGGACAAAATGAGGAAGATTGTCAAACATGGCCTTGATTTCGTGCAACTTTTTAATGAAGGTAGAGTAAGTAATGAGAGAATATAACCAGCTGTGTCATGTCAGTAGACTATTTCAGGAGAATATTTAAAAAAAAACAGGTTGGGCTACAACATTTTACAGTCAAACGGGTAGAAGGGGGGAGGGGGAGGATTTCTCTAGACCACCTAAGTGTGGCATCAGAAAGTCAGAATTCCTGTGTAGCTCCTTTGGGTAGCTTTAGGGATATTTCCTCTTTCTGAAGATTCAATAAGTATACCTGATCTTAATCGTACAGGGGACAAAAAAATCTGAAGCTAGACATTTTTATAATATATGAGCTAATCACAGAATCACAGAATGGTTTGGGTTGGAAGGGATCTTAAAGATCATCTAGTTCCAACCGCCCTGCCATGGGCAGGGAAAATCACCTAATGATTTAAGCTATTCTAAAGAAAATAAATAATGCATTGTTCTTTTTAACAGGCAGTTGTTCATTCTGATATTAAATTAAATTTATTCTTTCTAGGAAAGGAATTTCCACCATGTACAATAGAGGTTTTTAAAATAATGGAGAAAGTAGATTATCCGAGGAATAAGAATGATGAAGTTATTGCTATTATTCACCCTAAACTGCAGGTAAATTCTAAAATAGTTTTAATTTGTGACATTTATAAGTATTCCTGTGTTGCTTCTGCCACATTGTAGTATATTTTAATAGTAAACATTTAAAATGACAGCATAGCCAATGGGTTTGTGAAATACTTTACACCTTCCCTATAGTAAGTTCTATCTCTAACGTCATACAGTATTTCAGTAACTGACTTGGGAATCGCTGAATCTAACATCAATTTTGAACCTAAAACTGAAAAAAAAAAAGGCAATAGGATAGCTTATATTTTATATTCTAAAATAGAAACCTGAGTTCTAAAATAGGGTCTGTTTTTAATCCATCGTGAGCCAATGCAGTTTTCTTTTAGTTCACCTTTACCAATGAATTCTATACAAGCCTGAAAACGGGGGCCAGAAAACAATTTACGTACTGGAATTATTTGAAAAGCTTTTGCTGTAAACTGGAGAGAATATAATTATTGAGCATAAAACTCAGAAATCACATTAAATATACAAAAACTTCAAAGTAAATATATTCTATTTATTTTCTTTCTCTAAGGATCAAGACTGGCAGCCACTGAACAATGGTGATCCTCTATTTTTGACTCTTGATGGAGAAGTTGCTGTGTATAAAGGGGACTGTACAGTCTATCCAACATTTATTAACGAAGCTGCATATTATGAAAAGAAACAAGCTTTTGTAAAAACAGTAAAAATGAAACTCACTGCAAGACACATCAGATGTCAGTCTTAGATAAAAACACTTGTTAAAGGCTTATTACAGATTTTTCAATACAAAAAGCAGATTTCTTTTCTGTGAAATCCAGTGTCATTCAGTAGTAATTAATGGAATAAACAAACATGCAGAGTCTAATTTTAAATTGTAATTTAATTAACATTGCTGAGCACTTAAGATGAAGCACACTGTCATAATGCTAATTATGATTGTTTACTTCTTCTAATACATGACTATAGATGCAAAGAATAAATATTTTTATGAAGTTTGTTAGTTCAGACTATATAAAATGATTAAACAGTGTACTACATATGGGTTAGTGATTGTAAAACTTATATCCAGTGTCAAAGATGCTCATCCACAAAACTATATTACATAAAAAAAATGCAGCATTTCTACTTTATAACCCAAACCTCCGATAACCAACACTTTTTAAAATGAGGGGTTCCTTGAAACTAATTCCTCAGATAAACATAAAAAATACAAGAAAAAGGAAAAGCTAAGGAGAGAGAAACAGTGAGGGTATGTATGTTAAAATTCTTTTCTATTATCTGCATATGTGACTAACCCCTGCTGCGCTGAAGTGGAAGCCTTACGGTTTGGTTTGTTTTTATATTTATGAAGATACAAAATAAGATAAAAACATTATTTCTGAAAAAAATACACTAAAATGAAAGGTAAAGCTTTTAAAATTTAAAGTATTGCAAGATTAATTCAAGCTGGTTTCGATTCAACATTATTTTAAAGACAAAAAGGTCTGAATTTAGAAAGTATCAAGTCAGAAACATACTGGAGCAATATTCAGCTTCAGGAAAATAATGTGGAAACTTCTGAAGAAAATTTCTGTTGCAACGGAGACAAGAGAAGTTTATAGCATTATAAGTTTCTAAGTGTATCCACTTCCTGCTTATAACACTTTCCAAATAGAATTTTAATCAACTGTTGTAGCCCAAAAGTTTTCAGTGAAGGTGGTAAGGCTCAGTAATTAGTCAGGTTTTCATGAAGAGCAATGTACAAATCATACCTGAGCATTTCCGAATGGAAATCAAGAATTCCATTTCGAGAGACTTCTCAGAATTTTGAGACTGACTTGTCCTGTATTTGTAGAGATAAAGCCTGTCATAGTAGCTGAAATAGAGAAGAAAATATAAATTTAATTAATTTTCTGAATTGTTTTAAAGATAGTTTGACAATAATTGGGGACAGAGAAAACATTAAGAACTTTGCAGAAGGATACAATAATTAGATATTTACTGAAAGGTTCATTGTCTAGATAACCCTCAAACTTTCTCTTTTGAAAAGTGATGTCTTTGTATTCACTTCTAAGCCCAAATCCTATTTTCCTTGCTTTGTTTAACCCCTATGGCAATAAAATAAAAACACAGGACAGAATGTTTATCGATTTACAAGTTTTATTTCTTTATATTTAAATAAACATTGTATAAAAAGTACAGAATTATCTGCTCTAGTCATTATTCGTACTGTTCTTGATAAGACCCTTGAGATAGGGGACAGTACGTGCGATCTACCAAGGCTCTGTGGCCACAGAAGGAGGTAATTTTCTTAGCAAAAAAGGTTTTAGAAACAACGTCCCAGCTTCTTCCTCAGTTTTATTACACAGTTTTGTACCTGGACCTTGGCACAGCACATTCCATATGTTTTTTGTGCCTTCCCTGTTTTATGGCTGCACCTACAGCATGACCTCAGTGTAGCGCAGAGGTATCTGAACTTGTTTTCCGTGACGAGTCTCTGTATAGCAGCAGGGGGTACAGCGCAGGCTAGTTTATTCTGATTCCTGAGTGTATGTGAAGAGGTTTGGGGTTTGTTTTGGTTTTTTGTTTTGGTTTGGTGGATTTTGTTCGTTTTGTTTTGTTTTTTCTGTTACAAAAACTGGCACTCAAAGTATCCAAACAGAACTGCGTAGTCCTGAGGCAATATTCTTTGCTGGTAGTTTCAATGCAAAATTAACTAACAAAGATGAAAGATTCCAAGACCAGAGGAATTTTTCTTCTCATATATTCACGTATCCTACTAAGAAGGCCAAACAATGCTCAGATATTACATTGGTCTATTGCTATGCATAAACGTCCTTCCCCTCAAATTCCTGTGCCTTGGAAAAACAGAACTGAATTGAAGATTTCAATTTGATCCCATCCATCCCAGCCACACACGGTAGGAAACACAGGATCCGGCATCTATAGAAGACCAGTCGGGCAGCGAGAACCATGTTCACCATTCCTGCAAATAGCTTTGTGCTTTTCTTTTCGCTGGAGAGTTCCCTCACGCTCTCTTCTGTGTTAAGAAAGTCTTTTGAATCATTTTGCCCACAGCAGGCTTAGCTGTAAGAATTCAATGCAATTCATATTATCATTCAAATGCAGAACAGAATTCACCTGCTATTCCTAAATAGCACCTTTAAAACAGGCACCAAATGAATAGATATGATGAAAAACCATGACACTGAAGACACATAATGTATTAATTGAAATTTAAAAGTACATAGAACAAATATTTATTTTTATACATACACACACAAAATAGAAAACTAAAAATATAATTTATAGTACTAGGTCATCACAGGTAGTGAAATAAAAAGTGCTACGGAAATGCATTATATAGTCCTCTGAATAAAAAAAAAAAAAAAAAAGTTAAAAGTCTGAAATTGCATTGCTTTTAACTTATTTTGTTAATTTTGGGAAGAAATACTGACTTATTTTCCTGAAGTGGTTGAATATAGAAATTAATTTACTTTTAAGCTCAAAGTACTTCTGATGCAATAAAGTTTTTATGCAGCAAGATGCAACAGCGTGGAAAAGCTGAGCAAGAAAAGTAAAGACCTCGTGACTGAAACAAACTCAGAGATATTCTCCACCATTAATTCTGTTTCTACTCTATTATTTTATGGGAAGGCATTTATACATAGTAATAAATATTATTACACATGGGAAAACAGACCAGGCAAAGCTAGTGAGACCTGAAGGAGCTTTCTCCAACTTGTGGGATCAAGCCTCCAGTAACACTGGCAGTCAATATAAAAGCTTCAAATGTATCCAGAACATCGTTATTTCGGAATAGCGTACTTCATTTAGCAGTATTCAGAATTGAAATGCCTTTCTTCTCTCCACGACAAGAACTTAACTTTTTAGGATATACATAATGTTTCTCATGAGTTAGAGATTCCAAAATAAAAGACAATGCACTGGGATCACGATGATCTTCGTTTTCCACAAAAGGAAGAAATATCTCACATTTGACCTTTTTTATCCAGTAAAAAGTCTAGAGCCAAGTTTAAGCAGGGTCACACAAACTTGGACAGCAATGGTTTTCAAAAGGCTCAAAATTGAACCAGTGAAGTAGTCCATTTTATTTTAGCTTAGCTGCCCTGATTAAATGGGTTAAAGTCATCAGGCCATGTCACTGAAAGTTTGTGTTCCAGCTGGTTACAGCTGTCCAAAATATCAACAAAGCTTTCAACATCCACTGCTGATGCTTTTAACCTTCAGAACGACCACATATCAAATACAGCACAACTAAACAGAAGTTTCAGGCAAATCATCCATTTCTTCAAACGTATTCAGGGTGGTTTTGCTATTAGTTCTTGAATTATCTTGAACTTTGCTTGGATCTGAAAAAAAATGCATTATAAACAAACCAACATATGGTGCAAGCTGCATATACAAGATCAAAGTTTTGCACATCTATTTTTTTATTTAAAACCATACATTTATTTCAACAGCCGGTTGTCAGTTTACTACTGTCTATCTTAAGAAAATTTTCTGCCTGCCTCTTTCCATTATTACTGAGATTATTCTACCAAGCAATATAAATGCTAATTGACTCAAGAACAAACTTCAGAACAAGTCTCCCGGATCCTCATATGCCCCTAACAAACTCTGACACCCGCTGCCAGGACATCCGACACCTCAAAGTTAGGTCATTTCTCTATTACACTTCCAACTCTGTCAGCAGATGGGTATCTTGAATTTCCTGGCCAACATTCACAAGGAGCAGTTTGTCATCCATATACATCACCATTAATGTTCTAGGGTTAAAACCAGCAGACTATAGTACTGTCAGGCAGAATAATTCTGATTTGCCAAATTTTGCAATCCTATAGGTAATATTTAAGGACTAAATGTACTTTATGACAATTTTTTCAAAATAATATTTTCTGTCTATTACAAAGTTCTCCAGCCTTATACCATTCAAATGCCATAAGAGAATGTAAAACTTAGATCAAGCATAACTGCTTAGAGAAAAATAACGGAATGGTAAACCCGCCGTGTTTTAGCATCAAGGTGTAAATAGAGAGTTTGTAACCAACCCTGTCTCCAAATCTTTATAAAATAATTAACACCACTGCCACATTAACCATGAGTTTCCCTAGCAGTAAAGTGTAGTTGAATATCTAGATTATGAGAGTTTATATTTTTAAAGGTATAAAGCTATATCAAAGCATTTCTAAGGAAAAAAAACCAATTTCACAAATATGGTGTCAAAATTCTGCAGTACCTGTTGGCCCTGGATCTTCATTAATAAATGAAACATGTGTTTTCCACTCGGTCCATTTCACTTCATTAATCCTGTTTATATTGTATATAAGCAGTGTTATTAGCATGCATTATCTCCCAGCTGCATACCTTCGCTTCCCCTTTTATTTCTTTATTCCTTCTTGGGATTGCCATACTTTACCATCAACATCTGCTTTGCTAGTACTAAAAGGCTGGATGTCTTTTGCAGTGTTACTGGTACTGTACAAAGATGAGAATGATAACAAAACTACTTCATAATTTCACACGTTACGAGTACAGTCTTGAAACTCACATTGAATATTTAAGTGTTTTTCGTAAAACAGCAGAGTAATATATTCTTTAGTATGGTAATTCTCAATTAGCAATAAATTTAAATATAATTACTTTTATGCTAACATTCAAATGAGATTATGGCAAATTGATATTTACTGCAAATAGACTTGAGTCTTGTACATTAAAAACATATGAAGTTGAAAATCTGTTTTCTTACCAAAAAATTGTCTACATAAAAAAAACCTATACATTTTCCCTTTTTAAACAATTGGTCACAACTGAAAAACAAAACAAATTGGATTTTTGTACACTTAGTATAATTTGTAGAGATGTAGAAATATTTTAAAGAGGCTTTTGAGGACAAATAACCTTGAAGAAACATACAGAGCAGAATTGATAGCAGAATATCCTAGCTTTGGTTTACCTTAAACACACCCTGGTGTCATTTTCAGCCACTTTACACCGTTCTCCCAGTTGGAATTTTTTCCTCAAACATTTTGGTAAGAATTTTTCAAATTCCAAAATAGTTCTGGCTCTCTATTAACAATAAATAATAACATGAGTACAGTTAACATATTAAGAATTGTCTGATTTCACAGCAGATACAGTTTGCAGGCTTCGCCTTTCATTATAACATCTCACGCCTCCAACAGCCATCCGTAACCAACACTGATTCCAACAACAGTAAATAATATGCCCCTTATTTGACCTGCGCAAACGGGGAGTCCACAGCTTTCTCTAGTTAGCCCCACTGCAGAAGGCATACTCAGAGAAGAATCAAGAAATCTCACTCTAGACTCAGTGTTTAGGGTTTCATGCTAACACCTTCATGCAACGCCCTGCATTAGGGATATCCCACCTGTAGTGGGATGCTGCCCACCACAGAAAGCAGCTCCAATCCTAATTATGACTGTGTTCTCCATGACAGCTTGGGACTCAGAACTGTCTAGCCTTGGTAAAAGACCAGGCTCAGATAAGGTATGAGGAATTGGAATGAACTCATGCATTGCTCAAACTCAAGGGACGGAATAGCAGAGCATGCTGCGTTACAGATTCCTGGGCAGATAATGAAACACAGCTTCCTCCTGACATATCAAGGAGAATGAAAGTCATAAAGGCATGTGACAGTGCATGAGGTTGAAAATCTGAGCCCTAAGATTACCCTTAGGATAGCTGTTAACTCTGAAGTTATGACAATACTCTAATACTAAAGTGACTCATTTCCATTATTTGTACAGATATACAAATGGGGATTATCACTGATCATACACAACCCCTTCTGTCAGTATGCTAAGTTACCATAGGGACACCTCTAAAGATTTTAGCCAACGCATCTATACTTCACTAAGCAAAGTAACTCCCAAACAAACCTGGAGTTTCCAGATGTGCTCACTCTCTTTAGAAATATCTTCCACTGTTTCTCCCATTAATGCAATCAGCATGTTGAAGAGAAGAACGAAAGTCAACACAACAAAAGTAATGAGGAGCAGAAGAAATAGCACAGGATACTTTGAATTTTGCTGGATCTCCAGATCACCCAGTCCTAGGGTGAGCTTAAAAAGATCCATCAGAACAGGTCCCAGACGGCTGTTGGAATGGCATTCACTTCCATCTTGGCAAGTTTCAATCAATGCAGCAAGAGCTGAGAAGAAACACAAGAAAACTTTAATCACAAGAATGCTTTATGTATATGTGACATTTTATCCTGAAGAATTCAAAATGCACTGCTTAATAAAGAGCTAGAGCTGCCCAGCAACCTACACCAGCAGCTGCTAGACGACAGATTTCCAGGAAGCAGAAAGAGCCCACGTCCAAATGAAATTGCAGGCAACTACACAGTAGTCAAAGTCCTTATCTGTTTAGATAGTCTCTAGACAGTTGAAATCTCTAAACTTGGCTTTTTAATATCCAGAAGAAACCCCAACATGAGCGCTCATCATGACAATAGGGTTCTTATTCGTAATAATGCTAAAATATTTACTCACACAGAGCATCAGTGCTTTTCTCCAGTAATATTTACCTACGCCAAATCCCAGCAAAAACACGATATAGACAACTAAAAATTTTATCACATCTTGCAGGATGACCTAAAAATCAAATTAAATATTTATCAGAAATGAAACCTGAGAACTAGTTTTATGCTTATGAATTCTGCAGGGGTACAGGTGTGGTGCACACTGAAGTATGAGATTGCTTTCACTGAGCAGACTGGTTGTAGTCTCAGTGCGAAACGCAGAGAAGACTTAGGTCTGATTTTTTTATCTTGTGACTGAGAGCCTGATGTGTTGTGTACTTTGAAGGGTGATTGTACAATATAGGCATTACAGCATATGATACAATTAAATAGCACAACTACATTAGCTGAAAAAACACAAATTACTTACATATTTAATGTAATAAAATGTTAATTTTAAGCTATAAACTAGTTTCTGCCATTGAAGTTATATAGTGTATTCTGCTGAAATAATACATATAAACTGCAAAAAAAAAGATATTTCAGCATGAACTACAAAATACATCTAACTTGCTGAATATGCTTGATTGGGATTGTATCATTACAAGTAAGCATCATAACAAGGCAGGTAAAACAAGACAAACCTACCTTTTGAATCATCACACTGTAAATGCCCATGGACTGGAAGCCTCTGGTGAAATAGAGCATATTAGCCCATCCTAGGGCCATTGCCAAAACAAGACACACGAGGTGTTCTTTGTAGGAAAACAAGTACAAAAAGACAGAGAAGATCACAAGCAAAGCTTGTATAAAACTGTTAAAAAACAAACAAATGTATGTAAAAGTGAAATTACTAGCACAAAACCAACAACATAACGGAAAAATATGAAAACAAGACTTCTTTATTTCTTATGATTCATTCAATGTTTCAAATGAACATTACCATTATAGTTTAACAATAAAATAGATTAGTACAGGTAGTATAAGTGTATTATCATATTAGGATTATATTTATTAAAGCTTACTTTAAGTGAGCTTTTCTCCCCAAAATATCTGGTCAGTGCACATTTTGCTGACAGACATTAAGAATTCTTAATAGTATCTTTGAAGGCATTTAATTCAAGCTTTAGCTTAATGAATTATTACAGATTTTCTATGAACAAGGAAAACACTAGGAGGTGTGATGTGCTGTAGGCCAGATTCTCACAAGCAGAAGGTCGATATCAGTGTGGTTGTAGAAGGAAGAAAGGTAGAGTTAAGCCACCTTATTGTATTGATTGATTGATCCTACAGTCCTATGCTAGAAATGAGAGGGAATCATCTGTGCTTTATCTAGGCCAGCTGATGGGACACTCCCATCAGCCAGCTGAACCAGCTTTCTGCTATTTTTCCTTCCTGAAGGAGTCAAGAGGAGTGTGAAACTATAGGGGTTTATTAACCAGGTTTCTTAGACACATTTCTCTGTGTACAGCTCTAAAGAGCAAGAGCAATACAGCATCAGGAGAAGCTGAAAACAGTACTGTACTTTGGAAAAAAATCCAGTCGATACACATCAACCTCCAGCATTGTTACCAACCCGTGTAACCATTAGTGTGTGTTACAGAAAAGCTGCAGGTAAGATTAAGTCCAACCATCTAAACACTGATAATATAAAGAAAAAGCGAGCATCTGCCAGAAGAGTACATTTTCTGCACCATGAGATAAATAAGCATTTTGTATATAGTACAAAATATATGCATGACAGACTTACAATGCAAAGTGGAACCACGCATCAGAGAGAATTGACTGCAGGTCTGACGGCCGAAGCAGAAAGATTGCTACACTCTGTGCAGACAGATATATAAAACACAGAAATGGCAGTAAGAGAAAGCAGGTCTCAAAATTGATTTTTCAAAATAATTTAATTGAAGTTCTAAAAAAAAAAAAAAATCCATCTACTGATAAGACTTTATAACTTCTAGAATTAAAAAATATTTTTATAGAGCTGTAACTTCAAAGTGTAAATACCTGTCACCTCTGGCATAATTTAAGTTACTGGTTACAGTTACAGTCTTCAGAATTTGAAAGGGAAAAACTCTGATTTGTTTCACAGAGTAATACGATTGCATTCAAATATATATCCAAGGTCATTCTGAGTAAGTGATGTATTGTGCCAAAGACTTTTAGGTGTTACACATATAAAGATATTCCAAACATATTTCCAAGGTCATCGTCAGTGGATTCATAAATCTAGAGAAGTTCTTTACCTATTTGGTTATGTATTTGCTATTAAGAAGTCTTACCTCTTTTATGGCTAAAAATATTGCTGCTAACATAACCATCACCTGTGCCGATAACTGCAGCCATCCCACACCACGTGTCAGAGCTAGTGGATAAGGTGGAGCCTGCAAGACAGGTCCAAAATGAAAGACTGAGTTTTGTACCTGAAGGGTAAAGGGCAGAGTAACATGTATGTAGCTCTCTGGGTACCTGATTTCTTCCCTTTCACTGAGAGTTTTCTTCATGGTGGGTTTACAGAATCAGCCCCCTGACATGTGTATTTGAAATAGCAAAAGTTTCTTTCTTAAAATAAAAACAAAAACCTCTCCCCACATGTTTAGAAATGTAACTACCTGTCTTTGTATTACGTATTTCTATTTTGTGTCACTTTCACAAAATGCAAATCTCCTCTATTACTACTGCTCTTCCTTCCACATACAAAGACCTGATGTGGGAGAACCCGGTCTCACTACACTCAAATATTTTGATACCTGGTTTTGGTTTAGCATTTTAAGTACAATTCAGAAAATAGTATTGCATTTTAAAGCAGTAAAATTTGCTGAGATTAAGTTGCAATACTCACTTCATTTTCATTAGGCCTGTGGTAGGAAACTAATGTTAGTGTTATGTTGTATAGGAAATAAAAACAACATGACATAAAAAACATATGTCGTGCAAACTTCTTCCATTTCATTCGCAGGAGTGAATTCAGAGGCTCCAAAGTCAGCATTTCATGACGATTCTGTAGGAAAAAAAAAAAAAAAAAAATTAAGATTTGAACTTGCCATCTGTAAGGAAACTGAGATTGTTTCAGGCATGTGTTCATTCAGTATCCGATCTTGCTGATCTAGAAACACATCTGTGCTCAGAGTCTAACACACCACACATGTCAGACCCCAACCTGACAAGATACAATGGGATGACTCCAACTCATGCTGGGATAACCTGCCTGCCATACTTTGGGAGCTGCTAGGGACTGCCCCATGGAGACCAGACACTAGCTTTGGTCTGACCAGCAGGGCCATATTTATGTTCCTATGCAAGGGAAATTAATGCATCAAATGTAGAAAAAACAGTCCCAAAATGCCTAGCCAGTGTTTGAGAAGCTGAATTCACCGACAGTTGACAATCTACAGAGGTATACAATTCATCTTGTTCCTGATACAAAACTGAGAACCAAAAATTACTGGTTACTGTTTTACCAGTAATTCAGTCAAATGTATAGGCTGACACATCTAAAATTAGTGTGCTGCTAGGAAAAAAAAATAAAAAATTAGATACAGAAAACTTACACCAATATTTGTATTATAGACAATAATTTCCAATACTGAATTGTCTGCAGTGGTATCTAGTTCTGTCAGATCATAAAGAGAAGATTGAACAGGACCGTAAGCCCAGTCTGTGAATTTTCTTGACAGGCTCCTGTTAGGCTTATCTCTTATCTCTCGGCTCAGGATGTATTTCAGAATCTAAAACATTAACAGAATCATTTGTAAGCAGATGTGTTCTTCATGGGAAAGGAGAAAGCATACACATATATTTGCCAAAACCCTTACCTTTTGCAATGTCACATTTGCTACAGTAGTGCAATTCAACGTATTTGAAATTCTAGTACTCAGTAAGCAGCATTAGAGATCACAGACCTCTAGGAAATAAACATGTATTTTTAATACCTCCAGATTTTCTATCAGGGACATTCTTCTAAAGGATGAAAGCACAATTTTCCATGTAGTCACATTATATCTTCCTTTAACTTAATCAATTACTGTCTAAATTATCCTGTTGTCAATTCTTTACCACAATACAGCTGATTTATGAGAGCCAAATTCTACCAACAGCAGAGCAGAGCACTTCTAGTGAGTTTGCAAAGACTGTACATGCTGTAAATGTAGTATTGTAATAAATGCAGTGTTTCTGTAGAACAGAAGGGTTTGCAAGGCTGTTTTTAAATAGCATGTATATTTTGTACACAGAGGGGTTGTTAGAGGGAAACTTTGAAGGGTAGAAGCAACACTGCAATAGAAATACTTGCTTTTATTTTGAATGGAATTAGCTTACCAGATAATACTGATGCACAGTACACAGCATAACCAGCACGGAAAACTACACATCACAGCACTAATGTCTGAGCATTTAGTTGGCCTTGACTCTTTCTCCATATTTAATTTCTCTTAGATGCTACTGAAATAATACCTACCTCTAATTTCCCAGTTTTTGCAGCTAACTGTAGTGGTGTCAAACCCTCCTTATTCTTTGTTGTTTCCAAATTTCTGTCTTTACTTTTCAACAAAATCATATCATACATTCTGATTACGAAGTCATTCTGGGTTTTAAAGTCCTCTGCCACAGTAACTAAAGCATGGAGGATATTGTTTCCTCTGGAATCCTGAGAAGTAATGTTAGTCCTGGTATTGTCCATTAACAGTTGAAGTATGTCTGGCTGATTGGTACACGCAGCTAATGCCAGCGCAGTTTCACCTGCAAAATTGTAAAATGTAACATGTTCATGTTTTATTACAAGCACTCAAATCATATTATAAAAGATTGACCGTGGTAAGCATCATAATATATGAAAGCACAGTTACATATTGATTGTATTGAATTTAGCTCTTGTTTTATAAAAGCTTAATTTTCATGAAAACATTATCTGGAGAAAATATTCAAAATCAAATGCGTTACACTTTATTTGCCATTAAGCATTTACAATTTTTTTTTTGGTAAATGTTTTAGAATTATTTCTGAGTGTTTATAATACATTGCACTCTGGCAAGTTACTTTTACAACAGGTACTATGCCATTTTTACATCTTGTGATGTGAGTTTCCTAATCTAGGTTTAGCTACAGTAAAGATTCACACTTGCCTGTCTTCCACACTGTCCTAACTTTTCCAGAGACATTGCATTTCCACTTACCAAAATAAAAGCCTTCATGCTTATGTTTGGGATTAAAGAAAATACCCTGGGCATGAGCATTGACATCAGCTCCTTTTTCGATAAGGCTCTGAGTTATTTCGTATTGTCTCCTTTCAATGGCAATATTTAGAGCTGTCTGGCCTGAAACAACAGACACAGGTATTTAGCACTGAATCTCTTTAGTACATTATGAAATATTAATGATGTTTCACAATGAATAGCACCAATAATAATGAATAAAAGTTGGTTTAGGAATTTAAACCATCAGAATGTTTGAAAAACAACATTATTTTTATGGATGATATATCTACCCGTATACCTGAAATTGGTATCAGCTGGCAGTACCTTTATATGCCTCCTCTGTGTATGCTGCATTGATAAATCTCTCCAAAATTCCGTTTTCTTCTGCAAAGGATAGTAGCATATTCACTATCTCATTTGTGTTTTGGTTGATGTTCAGCAGAGCTTTCATCAGACAAGTTTTTCCAGTATCTGTAGCTGTGAATTTTTTCATCAGATAATCTACAAGAGTGAATTTTAAGATTAGATCATCATTCTTTATTAAAGCAGATGGAAAATAATTCTAATATTTTGTTTATTAGGGGTGGAATCTGAGGGATATAGACGAAATTATTTGCCAAACAATTACTCCATCCTATTCACTTTGTACTTGAGCTATGTATACTTGCTGAGCCAATGCATTCAGAGATGTGGTACTAATTAATATGGTAGCCAATGCCCGTGGTTTTTCTTTTGGATATCCCACTGCCATGGTAACTCCAGATGCAGAACCTTTTCCTAACTTCTCTGCCCGTTCTACCATGCTGCACACATCACAAACCCTGGCTATACTGCAATTTGAAGAGAGACATCAGCTTTGAGTCTCGCACTGCAGAAGGCTAGCTTAGGTGTGGCTATGGGAACACAGTGGCCATGGACCCTCTGTGTATCTTAAGGAGAGACAAATACTCTCCAGGGTTGTCTCAGAGGCAGCAAGGAGGTGGCTGATGGAATAGCTTAAGCTTGCCTTACACAGGCAAGTAGCTGTTGCAGAGAGATATTTCCCAGTTTTAGACTATGCATATGCTGCCAGAAGAGCTAACAATCTTCCTTTAGGAAACTCCACAGCTTACCTGGCACAGTCATGTTTGTACACGCATTTGATCTTTCCTTCAGCTCTGCAAGCAGATGTTGCAATTCTTCTATGTTCCCCTCAGATACTGCCCGAAATATGTATTTTTTCAACTTCTTCCGAGCACTGGTCTGCTCAGGTCCTTCTGATATGTTAGCACTGAATGATAAGAAATAATAAGGAAATCATTGAATCAAAGTACTGTATTTTATTTTCTACACAAAAGGAAAAAGGAATATATTACTTGCCATGGACTACATATGCCTGCTCTGGTTCTATATATATCTTTGTGTGGATCTCAAAATATTTCTGTAGATTGCTTATTTGAAGATAAGTGGCTATTGATAGGGTTTTTATAATAAAACATACGATTTCCAAGTGATTTTTGGTTTGCATTTTTTCCAGTTTATCCATTCTTCTAAAACAAAGGCTAAGAAATACTTCTCTGATCTGTCCACAACTCGTTGACTTCTGTGCCAGAAGCTCACTGATGCTGCACCTCCAGCTGCGCCCATCCCACTCAGAGGAGAAGATAATTTTTAACCTCACATCTTCTTACACAACTTTCCTGATCATACATTATTCTGGAGTAAGAATGATTTAATATTTTCTCCCCAATCAGAAATACCTAGTTGTGCCTAGTTGTGCATGGTGTTTAGGTCCTGTGTTGTCATCTAGGAAAAAGACATTATATATAAAGAATTCTCACACTAAAAATGAGATTTGAGAAAAGCAGAGGTAATACCTGAAGAATCAGAAATGCACGCGCACATATGACCTTATTTCTAAAACAGCAGGCAAAAGAGACTTAATCCATAGACTTAATCCATTGAAAATGTACTAAGAGATACTTCGTGCCTCCACTCACCAACAACTGTCTACATTAGGGCTATATTCAGTCGCGTCGTCCTGAAGAGACTGTGGGGAATCCATATCTTCTCCATTTCCAGATGCACTAGAGAAAACCAAAAAGCAGAAGTGCTAAGTCAGGAAGATACTGGAAGACATTTTCGCAAATTGCATGAAGAATCAGTCAATACTAGGAAGCAGTATTGACAGGAGAGCTGAAATTAGTCTAACTTGACATTCTGCTTTTTACTTCTATCATATTATCTCCCACATGAATTTTAAAGTGAGCGGTAAAAATAAAGAGACACAAAGGATTTTATATTTTTAAAAAAACATTAGGAAAGCAACTTGTTTTGTGTTTTACTACGTTATTTCATTACAGATCCTGTAACTGTGGGAAGTTTTTTCTTTTTTTTTTTTTTTTT